>JABUQX010015230.1:62500-72571 GCA_015478945.1 Trachelipus rathkii
TAGTGCTTACATGAGAAACTACATTCATCGATGTAAATAGGAAGATTGAGAGAATTTAAGTTGTTGATATTTAGAAGCCTAGTTTTTAAAGAAAGAATTTCATAAGTTTGAAGTTACTTCGTCAGGAAACCACTATCCAAGTCATCTGGAATAGAATATAAGCCAAAGTTCATTGTAGCCAAGACCCTCAATCCGAGAGATAATATAGAATTTCACCAGTTGACTTCAAACTGATAATTCCTTACTCGCAAGAAAAGATTTAATGATTAATAAAAGAGAAAATTATAAGAATGAAAAGATTTTTGAACATTTTGAATTAATTTTTTTAAAACCATTTGAGGGTTTTCAACTCCTGTTAGGGTAGTTTCAGAGGTTTATTATTAAAAAGATGAGAAGAGAAATGTAACTTTTGATGGGGCGATGCATCATGTCTAATTTGTGGATGAGGACTTAAATGCCTCACTGCTCCTTTTAGTATTCAAGTGCAGACTTTTGACTGACATTTATTTATGATGAATGTAACATAAATTGCTCTTTAAAAGCCTGAAATATATTAAAGAAGAATATATTGTGAATGTGGTGGGTTCGATTCTCCACAATATGTGGTGGGGTTCGATCCCGCTCACTATCCAAATTGTCGTGGGTCTATCCTAACGAGAAGAATAAAACACAGGAAGCCAAAAAAAAAAAGAAAACACAGAACAAACAAAACCAATAAGAATTTATTGAAAAAAACACAACACAACTAATTCTTCTCCACACAACACCCAATATTTATATAGTCCGATACCAATAATTCTATGGTCAAATACCGATACCGAAACAATTCGCCGATACCGATACACTCTGCCGATACCGATACAATCTGATACCGATACCTACACAATAACCTTAATTCTAAAATTATTAACCTTAATCCTAAAAAATGTTTTAACCTTAATCCTACAATATATACATATAATTACAAAATTATCAATTTATTGTTCTTTTCAGTTTTCCGTTATATCTGTATTCGCAAGTTATTTTCTCAATATTTCCTAACTTCTTTTTATTTTTTATTTTTTTCTTAAAGTTCCTTTATATATATCATACAATATTTTTCTAATTTTTCTTAATTTCCCTTTTTTTTCAATTCTATAAGGTTCTAATATTTCTTTTTTTTTTTTTCACTTTAGTGTCTTTATTATTTTTTATAATTTTCCAATAATTTCTTTTCTATTTTAATTTTTTTTCCAGTTTATTTCTCTTTATAGTCTTTCTCTATTTTATGAGTTTCAAGTCAGATCTTTTTCTTTAATCATTATTTAAATAGGCAAATAGGCACAGGTTTCTCATTTCTGAGATCAGCAGTCATCCGTAAAGTCGGAAGCCAATATTTCCATTCAATGGACAAAAAGCAGCCAGCAAAAGCAGAGAAGCAAAAAAAAGCTAGAATGAAAAATAAATCATTCTAACCATTGCGAAAACTAACAAAAATAAATATAAAAATAAACTATATATAGAAAAGATATAGCAAATTATCAATCAAATAAATTAAAATTACTATCCGTAAATCCATATTAACTATCTATTAATGAATTAAATTAAAAAACTGTCATCAAATATATTCTAAGTAACATTGCCTACATGAAAATAATTAAATAAAATAAATAAATGATAATAATAATAAATAATAAAATTGAAAACATAAATACGAATAACTAATACCTGGATATCATCCAGCTTTTTTTTTTTTGTGTGTGTTAAAGGGTATGGCTAGCAACCCTTGCCCTTTTCAATCCAGACGACCCTCTGAATGACAACCAAAACTGTTCAAAACAACAACATAATTCCATTAAAAAAAACCATATACATATAGCAAAAAAAGCATAAATAAAAATAATAATAATAATAATAATAATAATAATAATAATAATAATAATAATAATAATAATAATAATAATAATAATAATAATAATAATCAGTATAATAAGAATAAGCATAAATGAATATAATATAATATTGAATAATAATAATATTTCCTACCTCACAACTGACAAATGACAATCTTGTTCCTTCCCTCAGGCTGGGTGGGGTGGAGTACACCACAGCCTTCCGACACCAACAACCCAAACTCTTAAAGGATGAATCCAAAACTAAAAAATAGAAAAAACGAACCTTTAAAAAATGAACTCATTCGCTTCACATACATTACATAATAATAATAATAATAATAATCAATAATAATAATAATCAGTAATAAAGGAATAAGCAATAAAAATAAAATAAATTATAATATAAAAAATATATATATATACCGTATATATATTACCTTTCTCTCGTCAAACGTAAGAGCGTCTTTCTTCCAATGCGCACAACTGTCATACAGAATCAAAAAAAATATTTTAAACAAAAATTATACCCTCTGGTAGAAACCACTGTACGTCTGTACTCGGGTATATCCTAAGAAAAGAAAAAAAACAAGAAGTCAACAAGTCAAAAAAGTAACATCCACCACACACACTCCTTGCATCCTAATAGGAAATTCGGAGCTCCGCGCCGCGAGAGAAAAAGAAAGAAACAAGGTAAACCAACAACCGAAGATAAATAAAGAAACGATAGTGACCAGTAATCTTATCAGGTGAGCTCGTCACCCCCCACTCTGATTCACACACCATACACTCCCTCAATCACTCATCTCACAATCCCTCATTCCTCAGCTACACAATCATAATGAATATAAACTACCTTTTAACGTGCTTTATCCCCTATGCAGGGGGTAACACAGGATGACCACAGGAAATCGAACTTTAAGGCCGGCTATCCCAAACCAGCACCACCAACGTGTTTGCAGTCGCTTTAATTCATGCCCCCAGGTAGATAAAAATAAATAATAATAAGCAATGAAGCAATAAAGCAATATGATACAAACAAACAAAAATAGACTTTCTTCACATACCTGGACATCCTTTGAATTCAAAGTGGCCTGCCTGACTATCATTCATCTCGGACTTATACTTTAAACATACTTACCTACCTACAGATTACCACATCCCTCCCACCTAAGTTTGTATCATATTTGAACCACACCAACTATCATTCATCATATATTCCATTCTTCTATAATCCCTTCTTCATAACCCAATCATACTCTTCTACTCGACCTCTACTTCGCGTGCACGGCCTCCTAATTTCCTGAACTTCGTCCCTATTTTCACTTTCAACTTTCTCAACAACAACCAATTCATTCACTTCATTCATCCCCTCTAACCTACTTATCTTCCTTGACATTTCCGAAATTTCTTTATCAATCTCTCTCACCCTTGCATTCGCTTTTATCTCATTCACCACTTCATCCAATTCCATACAGAATTTATCCACATCTTCCACTCTCATATTCACACTCCTATCCCTAACATCTCTCAATCCTGCTAGCACACTTTCGCTCTCATCTAATGGAAACTTACACACGGTATACGTACTTCTTTTCATCAAACTCTGTTCATTTTCTCCATTATCCCACCAAAATCCCGAAAAATACTCATCATTTTCATCGTCCTCATCAAACAATCCTTTCACTGTCCCTGATTTACTGCCTTTACGTCTCTTTTTCCTTATTTTCTCAACCAGCACTAACTCTTTCCCTTTCAACCACAGGTCATCCACTCCTTCCACATTCTCGTCCCTTTCATCCTCATTCACCAAAAACTCATATACTGGGTGAGCCTTCAAATATCCAGGCGGCTCCCTCCATGGCCTCAACTGCATCTGATGCGCTCTAAACTCATTCACAATACCATCCTTCTCACTCTCTAACACATAACTAACCCCATTTGACCAAACCTTTTTCACAACATACGGTCCCTCAAACTTCTCTCTCATCTTACTCACATTCAAACGCCCTTTCACAATCACCTCTTTCAAAACTTTATCTCCTACCTCAAAACTTGCAAACTTCAAACTTCCTTTTCTCCACACTTCCCTATCACTTTCAGGCAATCCTAACCTAGGTTTCACAAACTTTTCAAAATTCATCACATACATACACGGAGACATACCAGTTGCCCTATGCACAGTCATGTTATACGCCCACAACACTCTTCCCAGCCAGTAATCCCAATCATTCTCCTTTTCACTCATCATTCGCAACATCTCACTCAACGTTCGTACTGTTCTCTCAGCCAAACCATTCGAACTAGGCATATACGGGGTAGTTCTCACATGCTCAATTCCCCAATCACTCAACATTTCCTCAAACGCCTGCCCTACAAACTCTGGTCCATTATCGCTCAGCATTCGCTTCGGTTTACACACACACATTGAATACTTCTCTCACTACTTTAGCCACATTCGCACTAGTTTTATTCTTTAATGGCACAGCATATGCAAACTTACTCTTATGATCCACCATCACTACCATTCCTACATACCCACATGCAGTCACCGGTAACGAAACACAATCAATCACCACTAACTCAAAAGGTTCACTCACGTCCATTCGCAACACAGGAGGTTTCACATACATTCTCTGATACTTCCCTTTCTGACATTCCTCACACGTAGTCGCTACATCATTCACGATCTTTCGCAACCAAGGGTTAAACACTCTCTTTCATACATTCCCATAATTTAAATTTCCCCATCCCTACCGCCCCAACCACAGAAAACACAGGTACATACAAATCATCCTCTCGCACTTTCCTAATATAATAAACCACATTCGCACATACCACAAACTTTTTCGCAAATACCCTAAAATCTTCTATCAACTGATCCCATCTACACACTTCCTTACCTGACAAGATGCATTTTCGCAACTCACATACCATAGGACATTCCTCTTGCATTACTTCGATATCGTTCATACTTAGCAATTCTTCATCCCCCACACCAACTCTCACCATTCCCACAAAATCAGCCACACACACATCCCCCTTCTGCATTCTAACTACCTCTCGATTCCCTTTCAACAATCTTTCATTCCCTACATCTACGGACAGCCCATTCATTCTTAAAAAATTAATCCCAAACAGAAAACAATAAGGCATTTGTTCTTCATCAAGCACAACAAACCTATGTTCCACCCTCCCCAATGTTCCTATCTCTACTTTCAGCAAAACCTCTTCTAAAGCTACTATCTCCCCTGACCCAATCCCCTTTATCTTTACACTTGTATTCCTCCTAGGAATCTGCCACGTCACTCGCTCAATCTCTCGTACCACAGATGCATTCACTAAAGAAATCTGAGCCCCAGTGTCAATCAATCCACAATATACCCTGCCATCCACCTGCACTTTCACTTCCATTCTTCCGCTCTTCCCATGCTCACAATACACTAATTCTTCAATTTCACCTGGACAAATCATTTTCACATCCTCGTCATCCTCAATAATACACTCTTCCATTTCCCTTTCCAACACATACTTCCTATCATAACTCTTTTTCTCTATTACCCAATTATAATGTACCCCACTCAAACACTGTAAATGCAACTCATTTTCACTTTGCCTATCAATACCCTCATTCCTATAAATAACCGGTTTCTCCCCACCGAAATGCACACACACAACTACCTTAAATAACTTGCTCACCACAATCAACACCTCTTGCAATGGACTCACACCCACAGTACACATAGCCTTCAACTCCTTCATATACTGTCTCACCTTCCTAATCCCTATCTGCTCAGGTTTCTTACACACTTCAGTCATAACTTCCTTCCGCAACTCTTCTATACTCTCAGGCACTCTCGATATCAATCTATCCTTAGCTAAATCCTTTAAACCATACAACACACTTTCAAACATGGAATCACCCCCACCTCGACTTTCTTTCCCTTTCATTAATCCCTTAGGTAAATACTCAGGATCTATCACTACTCTTTCATCCATTCTTTCACTCCCAGGCATTCTTGACATTAAATCTGCTATTACATTTCTTTCACCAGGGACATACTCAACCACATAATCAAAATCACTCAAATCTTCCAACGTCCTTGCAAGCCTGCTATCAACCATCCTCATTCGCTGCAAATACACTAAGGGTTGATGGTCCGTTCGCACCACAAACTTGACACCATACAAAAACGGACGCAACGACTTTAAACAAAACCTCAAAGCAGCCAACTCTCTTTCAATCGTGGAATACTTTCGCTCCGTCATACTAAAAGCTTTGGAAACATACGCAATCACTCGTTTTCTTTCAATCCCGTCAATCACCTGCTCTTGCATCAAACAACCTCCCATACAATACCCACTTGCATCAGTATAAACTTCCAGTGGCTTGGCATCCTCACTGTAATCAGGGTATGCTAGTTCCACATCTTTCGCAACTTCCGCTTTCAACTTTTCAAACGCTTCATTCATCCGGTCATTCCACTTCACAATTGTACTCTTCTTTTTCCCAGTCCATTCAGTCAAAGGTTTCATCACACCTGAACAATCTTTCATAAACTTTCGCCCAAACTCTACCAAACCCAAAAATCCTCTCAGCTCTCTAACATTCCTAGGTCTAGGAAAATTCCTAACTTTTTCAACAAACTTCTCCGCTTTCTTCAACCCAGTCGCACTAACCTTATGTCCGAGAAATTCAACCTCACTCGCAAACCATTCACATTTTTCAACCTTCACTTTTATGCCAACCTCTTCCAACTTTTTCAACACATCATTCACTAGCTTCAAATGCTCAGGGAAGGACTCTGTCATCACTAATATATCATCTATAAACACCATCACATTCTTACAGGGAAAATCATTCATAACCACATTCATTGCCCTCTGAAAAGCTGCAGGAGCATTGGCCAACCCAAAGCTCAGATTCCTAAACTGATAATGCCGCTTAGCAGTCGAAAAAGCAGTCACACACCTACTATCTTCCACTGGCACCTGATAATACCCACGCACCAGATCCATTTTCGTAAATACTTTCATCCCATACATACTATACACACATTCTGACACTACACACATAGGAAACCTATCTTTCACCGTCTTTTCATTCACCTTACGATAATCAATACATAACCTCAATCGTCCATCAGGTTTTCGCACAGGCACAATTGGACTATTCCATGGACTCACACTCTCTTCCAAAACACCGATTCGCTCCAACTCTTCACACTGCTCTTCAATCTCATTCGCAACTGGGGGAGGAAAGTGACGAGGTCGCTGGTATATGGGGGTGTCCTCCGATAATACAATACGGAATGCAGGCAACTGCGCACCCCCAAAATCCTCATCGCCTTTGCTTAGCGCTTTCCTCCTTTCCCACAACATTCGTACAATCTTTTGTCTCCTTACTTCATTCAAACCTTCAGGCAATCGCACTTTGTCAACCATTTCATCATACACCCAATCCTTCTTCTCAAAATCACCAGCAAACACACAGCATTCATTCCCTCTCGAAGGCTCTACAACCAAAACCGAATACAAACTGCCAACCACATCACCAACCCTTATACCTCTCACTCTCTTCTTTTTCACATCAGGCACCTTCTGCAGACATACCCTAGGATTATTCATATCTAATATACCGTCAAATACATGCGCTACCCTTTTCACCCTATACCTAGCATCATAACCATCCACCAGAAACATGCTATTCTGGTCTACATCCACACCTACATTCGTATTCCATCCTACTTTCACACTCACTACTCCATCAGTTTTCAAAGACATATCTTCCAGAGCAAACACTTCCACACCTTTTACCAATTTCACTTTCACATCCCCTACCTTATTCACATACATCTGACATCTCCCCTCTTTATTCACCTTTTTCTCTATCATCATCCGATCTGGATGGATAACTATCCCATTCACACTCAAAAACTTATAACCTAACAACACATCATACTTCTCATTTATACTGTTAATCACATAAAAATCAGTCTCTTCCATACCTATTCCTCCAATCCTAACACTCTCCCTAAATTTCGTCACTACTGGTATCAACATGTTGCTTATCCCCTTAATATTCCCCTTTCCTGACTCTTTCTGGTCCTCCCTTATATTCATTCTATCATACGCACTTTTATACACTACACTGACCATACACCCAGTATCAATCAAAGCTCTCACCTCAATACCTCCACAATAAACTTTAATACTCATGCACTCATCCACCTGACTAGCCAAAAACACATCCATACTCACACCAGTTCTCACAACTTGCACTCCATTCACATGTGAGGGCCCACCATCTGTAAACCCTGCCCTTCCTCGTTTCCCGGCCCAGTCCCCCTAACCTGATTATTCAAATTATTCATACTCACCATGTCATTCACATTCACAGTCCTATTACTGGTTACTGCTGCTGCCGGAACAATATTGGCAGCACCCCCACTACTAGCCATAGGCCTACTGCCTTCCCCACTAATCACTCCCTGGTACCCCGGATTCATACTTCCCTGACGTCTAATACTCCAGCACATTCCAGCTAAATGCCCCATTTGCCCACATTGAGTACATGTATTCCGAGGAACCCTACACATTCTTGAAAAATGCCCCTCAATTCCACAATTCCCGCATACAGGCTTTCTCACTCTTCCACCTTGCTGACAATCACGTGCCCAATGGTCCATACCTCCACACCTCCTACACCCAGCCCTTTGCGGGTCTGTGCAGTTCATGGCCATATGGCCCACTTGCCCACAACTGAAACAAGCTCCATTCGCCCACCTGCATTCTGAAATCATGTGTCCCATCTTACCACATCTGAAACACTTCACATCCCTATTACCTACGTTCTCTCTGTTCCCGATCACATTTCCTCTCACATTCCCTTGGTTATAACCCCCTCTATCATTCACTTGTGCATTTACATTACCCCCCATTGGTCTACTTACATACACATCACCCGCATTCACCTGTCTATCATTACCTCCACCCCCATAAAAATCCTCTAAGAACTTCACCATCACCTCATAGGGGTTGGCTCTCAGAGCATCTCTATATGACCTGTACTGAGGCGGTGGTGAAGCCCTTTCATTCACTCCCCTGCCACTATAAACATCGCGTCGTTCATTCTCCTCTCTCTTTCATTTATTCTCAAACTCTATACACATACTATCTCCAACACATCCTTCCAACGTAGTCGCTCTCCCGCCCATCTCATTTTCTCTTTTCTCCTTGCATTTATAAATTCCGCCACTGCGGATGGAATAGTTTCTAAAAACTTCTTCAATAACCTTTTATTATCACTCACATCCTCATTCCCAAATTTCATTCGCGCCAACGTTTCCAAACGATGTGCATACATATCTAATCTTTCACTCTTTCCCCTTCTAGCTTTATCGAAATCATGCACTTTTCGATATTTTACCCCTCCTTTCACTCTTTCCACTTGTTCCAATATTCTCTCTTTTACCACTTCATACCTCGGCTCACCCATACTAGCAATCGCCTTATAAAAATCAAGCATTCGTCCTTCCAAAAACTCCCCTAACTCTTTCACCCAAAACACTTTATTTTCATCGAATTTGTCCTTACAGTATCTTTCATACTCCAAGAAAAATTCACCCACATCCTTAGTCCCGTAAACATTATATTTGTTGATTCTAGGAATGTCCCTAATAAGTACACTCTTAGAAACTTTGACATTGGAGGAACTGGACGAGTCCTCTGACCTGGTATCGTCATCATCATTCACTCCCACTTCCTCATTCGTACTGCTGTATAAAGAGTCTATACTCTTACTCTTAGCTAGCACTCTTCTTTCATGCCTTCTATTCTTTGACGTCTTCTTCTTCTTATCCTTTCTCTCCTTATCCTCTCCTTATCCTTTCTCTTCTTCTTCTTGACGTCTTCTTTCACTCATCCTCTCATCCTTCTTGCCATCTAACCCATCTAATCCATTCACAACCTGTCCACCATTCCCTTTCACATTCTCTATTTTATCCAGTATCCTAGGTATTTTATCTACTATCCTAGGAGTAGAGGTTACCTTCTGTTTTTCACCTTGCTCCTCAATCACTTTCGCAAATCTCTGATTTAATAAGTCATCCACACGAGAGGCCATTAACTCATCCACTCGTGAAGAAATTTTCTCTTCCATTCGTCTTTCCATCTCTCTCATTCCTTCTGACAATACTCT
>JABUQX010015231.1:0-12500 GCA_015478945.1 Trachelipus rathkii
TGTGGCTTCTTACTGTCTCATATTCTCTAAGCTCAAATCTAATGTGCTTAACTAAGTTTGCCTGATTTGTTTCGGTTTACAATTTTAGGAGAAACCGAGAAACAGCTGGGTGTTTCCTTCTTCTTATGCACGCACGAACCTGTCCAACACACTCACAAAGACACAAACACACACATTTATAAATTATATAATATAGATATATCGTATATATTTGTATATATATATATATTTATATATATATAATATTATATATAGATATATAGATATATATAATATATATAGTATATACTATTATAATATCATATATTAAATCTATGATATAATATATATATATAGTATATACTAATATATATATATATATATATACTATACTGATATAATATATATATATATGCCAGCCTCCGAAAGCATCATGCATGTAACTAAAAAAAAAACAGCTACAGGAAAATAAATATTTTTAATTCTGGCAAGAAAATTCATCATTGAACTTAATAAAAGTTAACCCGAGGACCGAAACTTAACTAATCTCTAGGATACTATCCGTCATATAATATTGTATTATTGGGTGATCTGGATACACCGTTGAAAAACCATAAATTTTAGACATATCAACCAATCATTTTTGGTATTCTGTGCCTCAGGCAATTACTGGCTAACTACAGGTCCAAAAGCTTCTCGGTAAATTCAGCGAACGCGCTTCTCTTCTCAACCCTTCCATTTAAATTCAAGTAACCCTGCGCTATTGTGAGTGAGCTTCGATGGATCGGCAAGAGTTGCAAATATTGTTATTAATAAATATACAATACTTTTTGAAAAATATGAAATATTATTTTTCTTGTTAACTTTCCTTTTAGGGGGTTCAGCCGACTGACGGGGACAGTCGTATAATCACACCGCTTACCCCGCGTAGAGAGAGAGAGAGAGAGAAGAGACATAGAGAGAGAGAGAAGATGAGAGACGAGAGAGAGAAGAAGAGAGAGATGGATGATTGTAAGAGAGTAGAGGAGAAGATAGAGAGAGAAGATCGAGAGAGATATAGAGACGAGAGAGATGAGAAGAGAGAGAGAGATCAGAAAGAGAAGTAAAATATGAGAGAGAGAGAGATGAGAGAGATGAATAAAAATAATAATGTTGATAGTATAGATGGCAGGGTAGTAGTGGATTCACCAGTGTTAATAATGAAATGAAGTAAAATATAATAATAATATATAGTAATAATATGGTGAATAAAGTAAATGAGAATAATAATAGAGAACATAAGTGAAAGATAGAAAAGGGAGAGATGATGGTGATGAGGAGTAGAAGAGATGATCTGTATTCCTATTTAAGATTTCGTAAACAAAGAGACTGAGGAAGAATACCTATTTGAGAGAGAAGGAGAGAGTGAGAGAGCAAGAAAATATATCATGCATCACTTAAAAATATAAATAAATAAAAAGGAAAAAAAAACGAAAACAAAACAATACGCTATTGGATAGAGAGATGAAGTAATCGAAGATGATGAGTCCATGAGGATATTAAGATAGATGATCTAAGGGATGTGATGAATTAATACGATAATAGGTTGCATTGTTCTGAAATCTAACGATAAAATGTGATAGAGAAAGGTATTTAAATGCAACTTCTCCATTCTTCCTGCTTTGGAGATTTAAGCGAAGAGCATGATGAGCTAGTTCACCTGCAGATAGATGCTAGTTAAAAACATATACTAGAAGTTAAGATTCTAAAACAATTAAATGAAAGCAATAAAATCACACATGCCTTCAAAAAATGACAAGCTAAATCAAAAATCAATCAATCTAACATCAACAACAGTAATATAACACAAACGAACAACTAGTTATATCTATAACACAATAACATATTAATTATCAAACAACTAATCAAAACTCATAAATTATAACTAAACTATATACATAACAAAATATGCTATACAACAATATAACTAGCTAGACATATTATCATAATTAAACAAACAACATACAGCAATAGAATTTTTTATAGTATACATGTCCTATGCCTTGCCTGTGATGACATTCGATTCGGTGTGCAGGGCTTCCTGAATCTTACGAGACGCTAGTGAACGCGGCCCCCGTGGCACCGGATGGCATTCCTCCCACGAAGCTATTTGAGGGAAGTGCTGTTCGTCTATCCCGCCCCTCCGCTTCAACTCATATTCTCTATCCAATACTAGCACTTTTCCCTCAGTTTTGGAAGCACGCACATGTCCAACTATTCCGACAAAATAACGTGTAGATAGCCGCTCTGACCTCTTGATGTCTGAAACTATCATCGGCTAGCATCAATGGAGATCAATACGATTCATAACTTAATTATCCCATAGATCATTGGAGTAAGTCGGTCAGGATCTGAGAAAAGATTTTCTGGTATGAGTCTTCTGCAAACTCTTCACAAACTTTCGTTTATACGATCTGGTATTACTCAGTTCATCAGTCCGGCGCCCAGTACGGCTCCTCCAGCGCTAACAAAGTAAATTTTTTAGCGGAGACGATTATTATACTATTCCTTAACTCATTATCGATTTATAGTTTATCCGCCTTATGAACTACGGGAGACTTGACAGTGGTGCGCTTGATCATATCCAAAGCATTCATTACCGGATAATGGCACGCCGTCCACTCTCTCAAGCTCCAACTCCTTTTGGGCTTTCCTCCTTCTCTTTGCCCATTTTATATTAAGTCTAATTGTTCCTATTCAAAAGAAACTCCAGCTCCAATAACAGGCTCAGATTTAGAAATTATAGATGTGTTCGATCCTTTCTTCTGTCCTTTCTGTCAATAGAGGGTTGTGTGTCCCATCTGTAGTAGCTATCAAATAAAGTATGTTCCCGTCATTTGCATCCTAATTCTCAATACTAGAATACTTTCATATCGATCCCCATTTAAGTGATCCCAATTCTCCCAACTCGTGCCACTACATAATTCGTACCAACGATACGGGTATTCTTGGAGCAGGTTGGGTGGTGGTGCCTGAGTGGAAAACTTCGACCCTTATTCTTCAACTTTTAACCCCTGCATTTTTACACCTAGATTACTTGTGCTCACTTCTTTAGCTTCCTGGAAAGTATTTGGCGCTAATAACTCGAAACATCTATAATCTTATCTCTTTGACATTAATCTATATCATTCTATGGACTGTAGTACATGCGGAAATAGTAAAGATTTCCCCGAAGGTGAGGGGTACTTCCAAATCTTGCAAATCCTATGTGAAATTTTTGACCAAAGTTACGTGTATAGAGATTACGTCGACTGCCTATGCTAGAGTCTTCCCTTCTAGCTTAAGAACCTGAACACTTTCTTAAACCTTGTCCTTTATATACCTGCATAATTCTGAATAAGCGGTATTTAACGAGATACGCTCTCGTACTCAAATTTCCTGTATAAGTTTATAGTTCAGTTAGAAACAAAGGAATAAATAAATTATCTATTTATCTACATATGGACCTTAAACAATAAAGACATTTTAAATAAAAGAAATGTCATAGAGAAACCACACAACAATCCAGCAATAGGATTAGTAAACTAGGCGGACCAAATACAAAGTTATATTGGTGAGTGTGTTCTGTTATTGAGATCTCGCGAACTTTTTTTGCCTCTTCTTCAGCTGCATATCCCAAAGCATATTATCGACAGCTGTCCTCAAATTCCCCCAATTGATATGGAAAGTCCACTGCTTCACAGAATTATCCTGCAGGGGGCCTCTGGTTTCACACCGGGAGCTTCAGTTGGAATAGAGTCAGGAGTCAGGAAGCAGGGGCGCAGTGAGTGAGAGGTGGTTATACAACTCCTCTGTCAGCTTCCAGTCATCTTCGACCTTGACCCTACTATAACCGATATTACTGCTTGTTAACGGATGTAAAATGCGCACAGAACTTTCTACTAGCTATTGAACGCTGCACATAGAATTCATAATCTTTTTTCACAACTCAATAATGTTTATAACGAACCGCACATACAGGAAGAATACAAACAGAGATGGAAAGTGAATCTATCTTCGAGCACCAGACAATAACAATACTCTCCACCTTACAATAATAACAATTAAGAAACAAAAGGATGTTGATAATCTTTACACTTAAAAAAAAAAATGATAAATTTCACTAAACGATAATGAATGATAGAAAATAATACAAGATATAGATCGAAATCAATGGAACTAGACTACAATCACACAGGCCACGTTAAATTGGTAAATTTATAATACTTCTTAAAACAAAAAAAATCATCAAATAAATTTAAACAAAAAAGAACTCTCAGATATACCAGATTATAAAACAGCAGTCCACAATAGAACAAATACTAATAATAAGAAAGGAGCAACTCCGAAAATAGACATGACATTCACAAAAAAAAATCAACCGTAAAAAAGTGACTCTCTATATACGCCTTCCACGCTCCCGAATCATTCCAAAGAAAATGAGACTCTTAGAAAATCTAAATGTCAGTCTGTTCAACATTTAGAATACGGTGTGCCGTTATCCTTGCAATGATGACAATGCAATTGACAAACCATGCACCCCATGTCGCACGATCAACGGCAGTTATCGGTAACGAGTTAGATATACTTGTTATTATTAACCCTAGACGGGTTGTTTGCTTTTGAAACTAACGGTGGAACGGTTTATATTTATCACAAATTTCCAGAGGAAAATACACTTAAAAAATCAATACATTTTCTTTTTCTTTAATATATTATGACCACACATTATACCTTTAACATCTCTTTCTAAATGATTTCATTGAGAATTTTAAAAAAAAAAGTTTATGTAGTTTTAAAAGAAAATAAATTCAAAACAAAAAAGTGTTTCACTTTAGTTTACTTTATAACAAAAATAACTAAAAAAACATACATCCCCTACCATTAGAAACAGTAAATGCGTTTTTTCGAGAGGTTGTTATGCTCGATAGTTTATCTCGTGATAACTTCCAAAATCGGTTCTCTTCTTTAACTCAGTTGGATTGTATGTAATTGTAAGACAAACAAAAGCCAATTTTTTTTTTTGTCACCTGTGGTCTTCAAATTATCTTCTCTAAATAAACTTACACTCTCCTCCCCATCTCTTTCATAAGTTTTGTTTTATTTCTTCCCTATTCTATTATTATCTCTGAATGCTCTCCAATTTATGGAAACCCACATGACATTATATTATAATATATACATAATATATATATTTATATATCCTATTTATTATATTTTATATTAATATTTTTATTATTATTATATACGATATATAATCAGGTCTACGCTGCTTCGACCAATCTGAAATAAAAAGATTATAAATATAATATATATATAAAAAATTAGATTAAGAGATAAAATCAAACTAAAATGTCAATAAATCAGATATATAAAAAGAATAAAAGAATATTAATAATAATAATGATAAATACGATAAATGAAGGATTAAATCATAATCGGACTTATATCCCTGGCTAATATATATAAATTAATATAGATATACAATTTAGAGTTATAATAATAAATTATAATATTAAACATAAGTTCCCGTCTTAAGAATTTAATACAACCATTATTCAAACACAGATTTTACTGAATCAATTATATCATCCTTAGTCGACTCAGATTCTTAGAGACTTCAAACTAGTATAAAGAACAAGATAGATCGAGACTGTCTTGCAAACAATAATCTACCTTCGATTGTCCCCCATTTTTACCTTCACCGGGAGAGAGGAGGCAGACAAAAGTACATAAAACATTAATACTTATAATAATAAATATAAGTAGATAAATAGATCAGCTACCCGGATCACCATCCTACCAATATATTTCAAGGTCACCTAAACTAAATTGACAAAATGGACACCCGAAACATGATGACATGATAACTGTATATATATATAATATATATATATTATTATAACAACTAGATAAAAGATATATTATATATATTTAAGATAATATATAATATATAAAGAATAAAAATTTATAATATAATATAGTATATTAATAATATATATATATAATGATATAAAAAATAATATTATACATATCAAACTAATATTATGATAAGTGAATTAGATATAACAATATTTAAGAAAGATATAGTTAGGAAGATAGAATAGATATATATTAATAGATAGATAGATATGTAATAGATAGATAATAGATAGATGAATAGATAGAAATAATAGATAAATAAATTATAGATAGATAGATAGAATGAGTTTTCGAAAATTAGAGGAAGAAGAATAGATTATTAATAGATTTTTATTAGAAATAAAATTATAATATAAAGAAATAGCGTTATGTAGCGATGACCGGATTAGCCACCTATCACCAAGTATATACTAGACCGCAAGATAAGATACCAGAGTGAGAGTGAAAAATTTCGTAGAACCGCCCTAAAACGACAATCTAAAATATAACCTACAGATAGAAATACCTCAATCAAGATTGGTGATACTGCTCCATAATCTATTCCCCTAACGAGCAATATAGGACATCCCTATCACACTACAAAATCATACATACGAATTATTGAGCCAATTGATTACGACCGCTACTTAGAGCTCCTTATCGGAACCTATAATAGTATAGCCAATAGATTAAAAGCTAGATATACCACTAGATATATGAAAATTAGCATACTGATACGATATAGATAAACTGAATATATATATATATATCTATTTAGGATTAGCTAAGGAGTATAGGTAGATATAGATAGATAGATAGATTATATAGAATTATAATTATAGATAGTATACTATAGAGATATAGAATAATAGATAATCATTAGATAAAAGAATAAGAATAAAAAGAGATATAGAGTTAGATAGATACTAGATTAGATTACATAGTAACGAAGAGAAAAGATAAAAAAAAGAGAAATGATATAGATGATAGATAAAGATATGATTAGATATAGATTAGATATAGATATAGTAATAGATTTAAATAGATAAAGATAGAATAGACGATCGGATGATAGATTTTAAGACATAATGAAATTATGATAGGTTAAATGTGTAGATATAGGATAGAATATGATTATAATACTTATAATGTATATCTTACTATATAATATATACATGCCTTGTTTACCATAATATACGCTATTATTTCTATCGTACTTAATAATAATAGACCTACATTATGTGCTTTATACCGACTACTATACTTCAATACTGAACTACCAGACTTCTAATTGGATATTTGAATCTATATATTTAACTTAAAAAGGATATAAAGATCGAAGAACTTACTAGGTCGAACAGGTACAAATTTTTAAAAGGGAAATTATGATATAGTATAAAGTAATTAAGATTTCAATTGAAATTACATTTTTAAGAGTATAGAAAATGATACCACAAACTGTGATAGATACGCTACTATGTATCTTGATATATAATATTATATAATATATTATATAATATATATTAAATAATATATCTACACAGATAAATAATTAAGTCTTTTAAGTAATTTTCACTCGCTATTATTATTATACCAATTTAATTATATAGATATTAGAATATTAATTAATCTATATATACTATATATCATTAAACTGATCATAATATCTACTAACTATAATAATTATTCAACGTAATTCAATTATCTTATTATTTAATAACATTTATAATACTACGTATGCCCTAAAGTGCTCTATATCTAAGCGACTATGGTATCTATAGTAGTTAGTTGAATTATATATTAGTATAGATCCTCTATACTGTAGTATACGTTAGTAGGTATATACTACGAATAGTCATATACGAATTCAACACTAATAATAGCAATAGCACCTTATTCATACATCTAGCGTAAACGTATGTACTCTATATAATAGTTATTTCAATATATACTCTTCTAATATCTATTATCTTGATACGGAGATAATTATACATACCTGATTGTAGGTTGAGATCATAGTACTCTTGTTATTAGAAGTTGTGCTCCATTAAAGTTGGTTTCTGGAGATGTGCCAGTAGCCCACAAACAGTTCCTCGATAAAATGAAATTTAACCCATAGCCTAGTAGATCATAATTATTATCCGCCTGTTAGAGGGTTTTCACCGCTCAGATGTCCTTCTTCCCTACAGCAACTCCAAAGAACACTATGAATGAGCACACATTTTCAATCGAAGCTGAAACTAATAGTGAGAATATCTCTGCAAGTTTTTGATACAATTAGACGATGCAATTAACAACTTTATTTATTAATTTTAAGAAAAATCGGGTTTTTGGGTGGTATTACACTACACCTTAAGGTTCTCTGTGTGTTACTAACTAATGATATACATATAAGCAGGAGTCGTTAGCGTCAATCGTCCCCACAAACCTCAACAGTCACTATAAAGAGAGATAAAGTTCGATATATGTTTTCAGTCTATCACGCACCTAATCGGATAATAATTTCGGCAATAATAATCGATTTTTTAGGCTACGTATATCTCTCAGGTGAGGGTGAGCCTATACCCTGGACCCCGTTTTCTAGGTCGTTTAACGCCGTTTAATATACTCTATTATAGGTATGCAATCGCACGGCTCCATGCAACCGGTGCCCGCTAAATATATTCGATCATCCCGATTCTCAGTACTTATCTTAACTTATCAATCTCTCTACCTTTTTCCTCATCTTCCTTCTCCTTTACTTCCTCTGTTTCTGCATCCATGTCATTATTTTATTTCAGTCTCGTGGAACTCTTACCGTTGGGGGTCCCGATTTAACCCTTTAACGGACCTTCTAATAACTCCGTCATTTTTCCCGAGCTTCTAAACAGTTTCAAATAACAAATGATTTTTGAATATACAACATGTGAACTAAACGTATAGGGTATACTATTAGTATGTAAATTTAAGCACCGCACCGTAGCTCTGCCAGCATACCATAGTGAGGCCGATTGACCAACTCTCGACTCACTCGACCAGGACTCCTTCTCAACTTTTTCCTTCCTTATTCATTCCTTCCTCCATCGTTCCTCCTTTTTCAGCCATTATCTTCACTTTCTCTCTTTCCTGCTGAGTTTTATGGCATTCCATTTGCATTTCTACTTTTTCAAGAAGGCACCCCTTCAGCGGGTGAATCCACTGAACTCCGAATCCCGAATCCGACTCAAATATTCCTTCTCCAAACTTCGCAAATATCCCTTCTACCCAGCCCCAAAATTTTCAGCCTTCTATGATTCATATTAACTTATAACGGGCTGCGCCCCCCTTTAAGGTGAGAGGACGCAGGTGTATGGTTAGGCATGTGTCGGTCAAGGCAATATAAAACGCTGATCTCTTTCCTCATTCTGTGTGCTCTTTCAAATATCCTCTATGTCAATTATTATCAAAGTTTGGTGGACTACACCAATACTCATGGAGGGGTAAGGTGTCATCTTATCCTCTTCTTGTATACGATGTTAGCTTCCTCTCTTCTCTCTCCTCTCTCTCTCTCTCTCTCCTCTCTACTTACTATCACTACACTCTTCTCTTACTCTCTCTCTCATCTCTTACTCTCTTCTCTCTCTCTCTCATTCTTCTCTCTCTCTCTCTCTCATATCTCTCATCTCTCTCTCTCTCTCTCTCCTCTCTCTCTCCTTCTTCTCTCTCTTCTAATCTTCTCTCTCTCATCTTCTCTCTCTCTCTTCCCTCTCTATCTCTCTGAACATCATCTAAATATATATTAATATTATATTATTATATATATATATATAATATATAATATTAAATCTATAAATTTAATATTAATTATATATTATTTAATAGTATATTATACATTATATATATTATATATATATTATATATAATATATATAAAATATTAATAATATATATATAGATATATAATCATAATATATATATATTAATTAATATTTATTATATTATAATATTTAATAAATAATTAATATATAATAATAATATAATATTTATTAGTATTATATATCTATTATTATTAATATATGATATTTAATATATATGTAATATATAGATTATATAGTAGTATATCAAATGAATATAAGAAAGTAATAGTGGCCAAAAGACTCAATTCAATAGTTACTCGAGAGCGATATTATTTAAAATTATTATTTTAGTAAAACAGTTAATGATTCTATTTTGCAAAAATAAGAGCGGATGATACGTAAGCATATTTTTGCATCCCTATCCGGATCTAATGTCTATAGTGCTTAATGATGTTCGTAACTTCATATCCATATTCGGTGCCCATATCAATCATGTACTCTATCTAGTTAAATCGAGTCTTATATCTGTGTCATATCTTCGTCGGTCAACTAACTTATTTGTCTTCCAACTTATTGCTATCTATCGTGACGAATCTTTTTAATTTCTACTGATTCTGTGTTTTTTTTACTAAACTTATCTAAATATTACAATTTTATTTATATCTTATCTATATATCTATATTAATCTTTATCTATCTTATCTAATATTTTATACTTTTATATCTTAATATATTACATGCTATCAATTATCTTTATGTTTAAGTCATATTATAATTATAATTATATAATAATATTATTAATTAAATATAATATTAGTATATATATAAGTTATTATATATATATTATAATTATATTATAAATAATTATAATTATGAATATATATATTAATATAGTTAAATTATTATAATATATATATATTAAATATTAATATATTATAATATTATACTTTAAATATTAAATTAACATATTATAATATATTATATATTCAACTATATTATCTACTTACACCTCTCGTCTAAAAAATGCATTGATCGAATAATATCTCTTTGAGGATATATAGTGGTTAATATATTAAATAATCGTTGACTGTGGGCAGTCTTATTTAATTCTCAATTACCTATATTCCTTTTCATCAATTCTCTCATCTTCTCGCTCGATCAATGCTCTCCTCTCTCTCTCGTAGTCTCTATCTATCTTAACTCTCTTAATCATATTATATCTATCTAATCTATCATTATGACTCCCCATCATCTATCTAAGTCTATATCTTAATAATTCATATCTATCTATCATTTAGCTCCTCACAGGGATACTCTTATCTTACTTTCGGTATCTCAGCTTTGGGATTATCTACTAGACATCATCCTTATCTATCTTCTTAATATCTAATCTATCTATGCCTCTATTTCTACTATTCGTACTGTTAATTGCGATATTTATCCTAATCATAAGCTGCGGTATCACTTACTTTCCTGTTTTCTACTATCATCTATCATTTCCGAATGACCAAACCTTATAATCATAATGTATTACTATATATATATAATTATATTTAATATATATATAGTAATAATATAAGATTATTATAGGAAAAGTTGTCATTATTCGTATACAGTATAGACTGATGATAAATGATCATTAGAATGTTGATCAGTGTATAGATAGGATATTGATAAGTTAATGAATATATAAAGTATATAAAATATATATAATAATGGGATAATAAGCATACTATCTTCAATAATAATACTGATACTAATAAACATTAGGCTAAACTATTATTGAAAAGATTGATAGTGAATGTCATGGTTGCTATTCTGGTATATATAATTAATATATATACGATAATTTAAAATATAAGTCTATATATATATCATAAACGAATTTCATTAATAAATTATTGGCGGGCTATATTACTAGAAAGGAGTAATGGAGTAAGAGTTTGATAAATACTTGATCATAACAGGAATTTTCATACTCTCGAGGATATCTCTGTTTGCGGCTTGCAATAGGAGTAAAAGGAATTTGATCAAATTGAAGTATAATATGAGTAAGAGAAAGAATAGAAGAATAGTTAAAATATAATTTGAAAAAAGTGAGTGAAAGAGAAGAAGTGAACAATAGTAAATGAAAGTTTGCTATAATCTGGTATGAACTTTCGAAGGTATTATAAAACCTCCAACATAGATTCTAAATAACAGTCGCCGAGATTGAAGTTTTTTTAATATTAATATTCTATTAATGCAATATTAGATTTTGTTTTTTATACAAAAATCTTTAACTTAGTTAGGTAGCGCCATTTTTTAGTAAGTTCCGGACACATATTCTTTAAACTTTATATAAATAAATCTATTAGTAAACAACCTTTTAAACGCCCTTATCACGTGCAAGAATATTGCAGACCTGACACACAAGAAGTGTAGATCATAAGTATGTAAAAACTGAAACTGAGAATTATAGGGGAGAGTTAAGCGTCCAACATTGAGTGATATTAAAATGAAGGAAGAACCTAAGAGCGAGTGAGAGTGATTGTCGCAGTCAGAAGGACCGGAGTCGAGTGACTGAAGAACGGATTCCGTGGATAGCACCATGGCATTCAGAAACTCCATATTAGAGCCCGCATAGGTGACCATAAATATCTATGTATAACAATTGACTACATAAAATAATATACGGTGAAGAAAATTGAGACTATAATACTAAACAAAGAATTGTATACAGAAGTTCCGCCGATTGTTCAAAACATAGACAATGCCAAAGACTCCAAGTAGTGTAAAAGTATTAAAAA
>JABUQX010015231.1:30000-31120 GCA_015478945.1 Trachelipus rathkii
TCGTTCTTCTAAAAATTATATAATTTTCATAATTTTTTTATAATTTTTGTCGTTATTTCTAAAAATTATATAATTTTCAAACGTTTTTTTAATAATTTTGTCGTTCTCTCTTCTAAAAAAAAATTTCATTTGAGAAATGTGATTATTATTGAAACCTTTATATCACACTAACTGCTACGTCAGCTTTAAAATAATAATGATTCTCTTAATAAGTCAATTAAAAAAACGAAAGAATTTATTTATTAATAACTTATATTTATTTATTTATTTATAGTTTATAATTATTTACTGTATAGTTTATTATTATTATTATTATTATTATTCGTTTTTATTTTATTCTTAATTTCATATTATTATTATTATTATTATTATTATTATTATTATTATTATTATTATTATTATTATTATTATTATTATTATTATTATTATTATTATTATTATTATTATTATTATTATTATTTTTTATTTTTATTATATTATTAAATAATAGTTATTATTATTATATTATTATTATTAATTATTATTATTATTATTGATTATTATTAATATTATTATTGTTATTAATTATTAAATTCTTTTTAATTAAACAGATTTAATGATATTTAATATTATTGCGAGTTCATTAATATTATTTTTTATTTTAACTTTACATTATATTTATTATTATTATTATTAATTATTATTATATTCTTATTAATATTGTTGTTGTTGTTGTTGTCTGTTGTTGTTGTTGGTTGTTGTTGTTGTTGTTGTTGTTGTTGTTGTTGTTGTTGTTGTTGTTGTTGTTGTTGTTGTTGGTTGTTGGTTGTTGTTGTTGTTGTTGTTGTTGTTGTTGTTGTTTGTGTTGTTGTTGTTGTTGTTGGTGTTTGTTGTTGTTGTTGTTGTTGTTTTTGTTTTTTAGGTTGTTGTTTTGTTTGTTTGTTGTTGTTTGTTGTTGTTTGTTGTTGTTTGTTTGTTTGTTGTTAATTCTTGTTGTTGTTTGTTGTTGTCGTTGTTGTTGTTAGTTGTTGTTGTTGTTTGTTTCTTGTTGTTTGTTTGTTGTTGTGTGTTGCGGTTACGTTGTTGAATTGTTGTTGTGTTGTTGTTGTTGTGTTGTTGTTGTTGTTGTTGTTTGTTGTAT
>JABUQX010015233.1:0-50000 GCA_015478945.1 Trachelipus rathkii
ATTACGTTGTGCGGACGGAATTATTGTGAGTTCGGAATCCGCTTAACTCATGATCGCATTTACTATGCATAATATGCTAATATATCAGAATAGTCTGAAAAGCAGTCGCGTACAGTTGATTTGCGCTGATAGGTACGTCGAATATACCAGAGTTGTTTTATTGGTAGTTCAATCTAACATTTAACGATTTATTTAGAGCTTTTGCATTTTAAATTTGTGTTGATCTGTTATGACATTATGTATCGAAAAGAAGATTAAGAGGGATTTTGTAAACAGATTAATTAGCCAAAACTAAGTAAAATACAAATAATCTAGAGTGAATTTGAATCAAACACATATGTACCTCTTCCATGTGTTTGCGGCTTAGATCGTTTATAAACTAATATGACGCTCTGTCTATTGTTATGAAGTAATGAATATATAATAAACTGTATATATTTATATATATATATATATATATGATATATATATTATATATTATATAGTATATATATATATATTTATTAATATATATATATATATTATATCGTTTATATATGTTATATTATTTATATTATGATAATTTATATATATTATATATATATATATATTATATATAATATATAGTATGATTTATTATATATATATTATATGTTATTAGATATGCGTAATTGATTATGCTTTTTGGAATCCTTGAATTTTAGTTAGATAATTAAAAAAAAAAAAAAAAAAAATTAAACAAATTGGCTTATTTTTTTGGGGGGGGATGCCATGGGATGAGATATATATAATATTATTATTTTGTTAAAGGTATTAGAAATTTAGGGCTGAGCACGAGGGGAACACAGGGGCGCGACGTTTGTGCATATCCTGGGGGCGGGACCGGTAACCCAATACAAAGAGCGGGGTTCGGGCTCCGGAGGGGGGGATTAGTCTACCGTAGTCTCCCGGAGAGGCCGAAGAGACAGAATGCTGCATGGGTGGGTATACATTGGGTTTTTTAGTTAAAAAAACAAACAAATTTAAAAGAAAGTTATTTTATTTTAACGAGTAACAATAAAAGGTCTCTAATAGGCATACCTAATCAGATTAATATAATTATTAAATTTTTTTATTATTATTATCTATACTATATTTATATATATTTATTATCTATGTTTATATATATTCAAGATTATAATATAATTATATTGTTATATATTATAGTATATATATATATTATTAATTAGTATATATTATGTAGTATATCGATGACATAGCGATAGTATATTGATATATCGGTATTTTTCGATATATCGATATCGAGAACTTGGCGCGGCCGAATGTGAACGTTTATATGTATGAATTTTTAAAATTATTTTATAATATTTATATATTTTTTTATTAACAGTGTATGCATAATATATTTTGATAAAAATTACATTATATAAGTATTCTACACACAAGAACTATAGTATAGTTATATAGGTGTATATAGTAATTAAGTAAGTATATATATTTATGATATAGTATAGTAGTAATAAACTATATAGTAATATTAATAAGATTAGGTATATAGATATAATTTGTGCCATCTATACTGAAGATGAAACATCAGTGTTTGCTAATATAGTTATTATTATGGATATATGTATATTATATATTAATATATATATATATATTATATATATATATTGATATATTATATATTATATATATATATAACTCACGGATATAGTTGTTATAAGGTCTTTGTTAACTTTCCTAAGAGGGTAGTCAATACAGCTCCATAAGTGTGCTCTTTTTTCTCGAATGCAATTTTCATTTCATGAGCATTGATACATAATTTCGTCGTTCGAAATACAGATACATGAATATTTTTGGAAAATTTAAACTGCATCAATTTCTGTTAAAATGTTATTATTGAACCATTCAAAGATTATAATGTGGCATGCAAAAAAACTCAATGTTTCAGAAACTTAATATCACTGATAGAAACATACAATTGTGAGCATGTCGACCGCTATTGAGGGGAGACTTTCTACTAGACCCCAGTACTTTTTTGGAAGGGCAATTCAAAATTTTACTTTTATTTTATTTTATTAAATTATTAGAAAAATTTCTCTTGATATCATAGTGTAATTTATTTTTTAAAAATCTTAATAGTTTTTTGAGATAAGAATTTATTTAGAGAGCGTGATCGAACTAAAATTTCAATTCAGCTCAAATTGAATTCAGGTTTAGGATCAAAATGTTTTTTTTTATAGATTATGGAGATCTAATTTTTTTCCGTTCTACTCTAGATGTCTTCGATGTTCTCCGTTCAAATATGGATGCGGAACAGCGGAGCGGGAGCCGGAGCCGGCGAGCTGGTATGAATAAAACAGTGAAATAAATTTTTTTTAGATGAAATTTTTAATTGGGCAAAGATGTGCTGAAATTCTCCAGCATATCTCTCCGAAGTCAGAGCCGGATCGAAGTCGGAGCCGGAGTCGAAGTCGGAGTCGAGCCGGACCGGAGCCGGGCGGGCCGGAGCATGTTTTTTTCTTCGAAGATGTTGTTTTTTAGAGATTTGTGAAGCATTTACAATAGTTCGCAACCTTATTTCGGATCGGAGCTGAAGCGGAAAGTTGGAGCTGGAGTCGGCCGGAGCCGGAGCGGATCCTGGGTATGATAGTTTTTTTCTTAAAATATATTTTTAGTGTGAAAAATTAATTGCAGGTAATGAACATTTTCAAATAGGTTAAAGCAAATTTTCTTCGGTATTGAAGTGGTGCTGTGGCTTAATTTGACCGGACAGGAGCCTGGAGAGGAGATGGGTATGAATTTTTTTTAAAAAATATTTTTTTAGGTGAATTTAAAGGTGAGAAGAGTACTGCAATTTTCAAATGGGAGAATCCTTGTGGGAATCGGATCGGAGTTCGGAGCCCGGAGTCAAGTGGGAGCCGAAGTCAGGAGCGGTGCGTAGTTGTGAATTTTTTTATCGAAAAATATTATTGCCAGAAGAAGTGGTTGAACAATTTTCAATAGTGCAGAAAATTGTTGGATACGGTCGGATCGGGAGGGGAGAGATTCGGCGGATGCTGGGTATAAATTTTATTTTTAAGAAAAATTTTTTTTTGATGACAAATTTGTTGGCAGAAGACGTTCTGAACAGGTTTCAAATGTGACAGATCCTTAGTGGATCCGGATTCGGAGTCGAGCCAGAGTCGAAGTCGGGCCAGAGTCAGAGCCGGTTGCACAGTAGTATAAATTTTTTTTTCAGAGAATATTTTTTTAGATTGAATTTATTAGGGATTATATATTATTCAAATAGTGGACACTTGTAAAGATCCGGAGACGAAGGTGAAGTCGGAGGGAGCGGGGGAGCGGGCGGACCTGGGTTCTTGAATTTTTTTCAAAAATATTTTTTTTAGGTAAAAAATTTTAAATACGAGAGGACGAGCTGAAAGTTTTCAAATAGTGAGAACACTTAAGTCAGGTCGGATCCGGATCCGGATGCAGATCCGGATCCGGATCCTTGTAACCTATTCACATTTTTTCAAGAATATTTTCTTAGAATGAAAACTTTATTGCAGAGACTTGCTGAACACATGTTTAATATGCGAATCTTAATGGAAATCGGATTTGGGTGAAGCCGGGAGTGATTCAAAGGTTTTCCCGGAAAGATGGGGGAAGGGGTCGGGGCAAATAGAAGCTAAAGGGGGGTTTACAATGTTTTTTTGACAATTTTTTAAGGTGAGTTTTATTGATAGAGACGTGGCTGCCAATTTTCGAAATAGATTTTCGAAACTTAGTGCGGATCGAGCGGCCGGAGCCGGAGCCGCGGAGCGGCAAGGATTGAGATATGATTTTTTTTAAAAAATATTTTTAGTGAAAAATTTATTGCCAGAGAGAAGTATGAAATTTTCAAATGTTTAGAACCACTTATCAGATACGGAGAGGAAGTGAGTAGGGCAGGAATAGGAGTAGGCCAGCCGGAGCTGGAAGTCAGAGCGGAGCATGGGTAAGAATTTTTCAGAAAAATTTTTTTTTAGTGAAAATTTATGCCAGAAAACGTACTGAACATTTTCAAATAGTGCCGAAACCTTAGTCAGGTGGATCCGGATCCAGATCGGAGCCTTATCCTTGGTATAATTTTTTTTCAGAGAATATTTTTTAGATAAAAAATTTATTCGAGAAGACTTGCTGAACAATTTTCAAACCGGATCCTTAATCGAATCCGGATTCAGAGTCGAGCTGGGAAGTCAGCCGGTGCCGTAGGTTGATTTTTTTTCGAAAAATATTTTTTTTGGTAAAATATTTATTGATAGGCGAGATGCTAGAAGCATTTTCAAATAATTGCAGGATACCTTAGTCAGATCGATAGCCCGAGCTGAAAGGAGGGGAGCAGGAGCCGGAGCGGCATGCGGAGCCGGATCTGGGTAATTGAATTTCTTTCAACAAATATCATTTATTAGGCGATAATAGATGTATTGCAGAAATTGTTCAATTTTCATTAGTACATAACATTAGTCGGATCGGAGCGGTCAGAGCCGAACCGGAGCTGCGGGTCTGGTATGAAATTTTTTAGAAAATATTTTTTTAGAGGTGGAAATTTATTGAAAGAAGTGTGCTAGACTTTTCAAAATGTGCAGAGAACTTTGATGGTCAGGATGGGAGGATGGATAGTCCGGATCGAAAGTCCGGATTTCGCTTATAAATATTTATTTCAAGAATATTTTAAAATTTAAATGTATTGCAGAGACTTGCTGAATAATTTTCAAATGTTTTCAAAAAACCTTAGTCGGATCCGGATCCGGGTCCGGAGCGGAGTTAGAGGCGGATCCTGTTTATAAATTTATACCACAAGATCTGTTTTTAGGTGAAATTTATTATCGGATTGACGTGCTGAAAATGTTGAAAGCAACAATTTAAACTTAGTTGGTAGGATCGGAGTCGGACAAAGCGGATTCTGGGGTATAATTTGTTCTAATTTGACACTTTTTTTTGGTGAAAAGGTTTATTGCCAGAAGACGTGCTAAATATTTTTAAATAGTGCAGAAACCTAGTGGATCATGGCTGGATATGGGCGAGCAGGGTGAAACGGAACCGATTTGGGAAATAAATTTTAACAAATATTTTTTACGTGAAAAATTTAGTGCCAGAGTACCTCGCCTTTAACAGTGGAGAAACTATGAGTCGATTGGGGGAGCGAGAAAAATATGGATTAATTATTTTTTTTTGGATTGTAAAGAATATAAAATTTTTTTGTGATTGGATTCAAATTGATGGTAATGAATATACCTATTTAAAGATATTATTGGGAATATGATATATAATAGTATAATTTTTTTTATATATATAATTATATTATATAATATTTTAGTTTATTATATAATATTATAATTAATATTTAATATAATATAATATATATATTATATATATAAAGTGGATTGGGTTTATGAAGATCAGAGGTGGATGAGGTAGCAAGTGTAATGGTGTTCGAAGAGAGAGAATGAAAGGAGAGTGAGGTGCTACTATTTATGCGGATGATTTAGTGTTTAGTGTGGCGACTATGAAATAGGCTTTGAGGGGATTTAGTTGGAGGAATTTGGCGGTGTGTAGGAGGGGTTGAAAGATAAATCCGTATGAATAGAGTGGTATGGTTTGAGTGAGGGTGTTCTCTGTGTAAAGTTACTATTAGAAGGTGAGCAGCTGGAAAATGTCTGAGTTAAGATATTTTAGGATATATGGTGCAATGAAGGAAGGGGTATGCAGATGTAGTATGAAGTTTGTGATGGAGGAGCGATAGGTGGTGAATTAGAATCTTAGTGGATGCAAAGGGAATAGTTCTGAGTGTCTAGGGTCTTACATGAGATTGCTATTCTGGCTATGTCTAGTAGATAGAGACAATGGTTGGAATAGTCGTACAGAGTATATAGTTAGATATATGATTGTGCTGGGCTACACTGGATTTATGTGGGCTTGCTTGGGTTCAGGAGCAACCAACCATAAGTCAAGCACACCCTGGGTAAGATGCTTGTTGCGAGATAATTTGCAATAATAGACGAAGAAAAAGTTTCACTCGCGAGGACTCGGAACGTACAACAGCGTCAGTTAGACAATGTGAGGAAGTTACCACTAGTCCGATAGACAAAAAAATAAGGTATTGCTTTACAGTTTATTTCAAGTTTCCTGCTCGTATCTACTGTTGAACCCTCGATACTTATTTTAATCATGGAAGGGTGGTTGGAAACCATAGCGGGTTCACGGATTCTTCTGGGGTGTCCTGGGTTGGGAGAGACTGACAATCAAGGAACCAATGGGCAGATGCTTGTTTTTGGCAATTTGGAATATAGGCGAAATTTTATAATCGCGCAGGACTAAACATGACAGCAGATGTCCGTTAGACATAGTACAGGAGGCTCTAACACTAGCGATCTGCATACGAAGAAGGTATCTCGGGAACAGTTTCGAAGTCTCTATTCGATATACTGCTTTGAAACGGGTATTATATTTAAATCATGGAAGGGGTGCTTTTACCCTATGGGCTAAACAGAACCTTCATGAAGCCCACCACAGAGAAAAGGCTTAACACCTCTTAATACCTTTGGGAAACATCATCCTCTTGTTGAGCAATATATTGCATAATAAAGCAGAAAATTCACATCGACCAGACGCGAACGTCACACAGCGTCAGTGTGCATGTGAAGGAAGTTGCGACCATAGTCCGATCCGACAACAAAAAAAATAGGTATCTCTTTACAGTTATATCATAGTTTCATGCCTTACGATTACAATTATATTGAAATCGATACTTATTTAAATCACAGAAGGGTTGGTTGACCTGCTGGGGCTTTCAAGAATCCATTCTGGGTGCATCCTGGTTAACAGGAGCAACTGACAAAGTCAGGAGCATGGGCAACGATGCTTGTTGGGAAAATTTGCAAAAATGAGAAGAGAACTGTTTCCAATCCGCGAAGGATCGAACCATGACAACGCGTCGCGTTAGACCAATTGCAGGAGGCTTACCATTGGTTCCGGATCTTCCAGAAAAAGGCATCTCGGCAAGTTTTCAGAAATTTCTTGCCTTCGATATACATACTATTGAAACTCGATTTTTAATCATAGAAGTGTGGTTGGAACAATGTTGGGAGTAAAGGCATTTGGCTATTGCACCACTGTTAAGAGAAATCATGTGTCAGAGATAGCGAATAATGGGGGGCAACATTGCTTGTTGCGAAAATTTGCATTAATAGAGCAAAGAAATAATTTCACTGCCGCAGGAGTCGAACCATCGAACAGGTCGGGTGTAGTGTCGCTGTAGAAGCAATGTACCAGAGGTTAACTTGTCAGATCAACACCGAAAGGTTTTCGTTAAGTTTTTAAGTTTTGTTCGATTTCACTGCTTTGAAACTGCGATAATTATTGAAATCAAGAAGGTTGGAACCCTTCGGGGTAAAGGGCTTCTTCAGGGGGTATGGGTAACAGGAAACACAGGTCTAGGGAGCAGCGACACAATGCCTTCTTAGAAATTTGCATGATGAAGAATCGCTCGCGCCAGGACTTCGAACTATCGAAACGCGCGCCGTTAGAAATAATACAAGGAGGTCATTTATCGTCCTCCCTAGAAAAAGAACGCATCCTGGAAGTTTTTTCAATCTCTGCTTATATACTGGCTTTGAAGAACTTATTAAATTACAGAGGTGATTGGATTTTGTGGGGCTAAGGAATCTTCTGGGGTGTCCTGGTTCAGGCAACGGACAAATCAAGGGAACGCCACATGCGAACCAGAGTGCTTGTGCGACATTTGCAATAAAAGACGAAAAATTTACTCGCAAGGACTCGACATCGACAAATGGTCGCAGTTGAATGTAAGAGGTGGTTCTACCACAGTCGATCACTCACAGAAAAGAAGGATTCGGAAGTTTTTAATTTGCTCGATATCACTGCTTTGGAACTCAATACTTATTTAATCCACAGAAGGATGGTTGGGAACCTGCTGGGGCTACAAGGCATTCTTCAGGGGTGTTCGTGTGTTACAGGAGCAAACGACCAAAGTCAAGGAACGCGACATGCGCACATATGTTGTTGGAAATTGCATATAAGACGAAAAATTTCACTCCCGCCAGGACTCGAACTAGACAACAGTGTCGCCGTTAGACATGTCAGCGGCTCTAGCACTAGTCGCGATGCGGCTCCCGCAAAAAGAAGTACGGAAGAATTTTTAATCTACTGCTTATCGTATCACTAGCTTTGGAACTCGCTCATTTTAAATTCACAGAGGGTGGTTTGGATACTGCTGGAGGCTACACCCGGCATTTTTAGGGGTGTTATGGGGTTAACAGTGAGGAGAGCCGACCAAAGTCAGGATCAGCGAATGCGCAACATTCTTCGTTGCGGAGAAATTTGCAATGATAAGTAGAAAATTCACTGCTCAGGAACGAACATCGACAAGAGGTCGCGTTAGACCCAATGTACAGGAGGTTTACTACTAGTCAGTCGCATTCCAAAGAGGACCATTCGGACAGTTTTAAGTACCTGCATTCGAATCATAGTTTTGAACTGTACTTATTTAAATCATAAGGTTGCTTGGAATATATTTATATATATATTTATTTATATATTATTATACTTAATATATTATATCTTTATATTATTAGATATATATATTATATTATATATATATATATATTATATTATATAATTATTTATATGTTCTATTTCTATTATATATATATATATAGTTATATATATATTTATATTATATATTATTATTTATATATATATTAATATATTATAATATAATTATATATTATATTTCTATATATCTTATAGTATAATATATATATATATTATATATTTATATATAATTTATATATAAGAAGTAATTTAAGAGAATATTTTGCTGTGTGTTTTTGGGCCGTTAAAAGAAATTTTCCATGTTTTTTGTGTTTTTATCTGCATTTCTTTTTTGTCTTACATGAGATCTAAAAAATTCATTAAAAAAAAGAGAAGATTTATTTTCCTTCAAATTTGGTAGAAGATCACATATAACGTGTGAAAACTGATCGTGAATATTAATGTTTTGGTGATACGTGGGTGGTTGTCAGCCATGGTTGAATATTCATTTCTTTAAAAGTTTTGAAAGTATTTTTTTTCGATTTGGGAAAACAACTTTTACCGAATATTTCAAATCTAGAATTTTAATAAATTTTTAAACTAAATTGGGAATTTAGTGAAAAAAATTGAATATCCTTGAATTAAGATTTTATGGCAGTTTTTGTGGAAATTAAAAAAAAATTCCTTCTCTTCTAAAACTGGTTCAAAAACAAGAACAGTTCTTTTTTTGTTTGCTTTTGTTTCTTTACTAATTAAGATAACATAGTTGTTCATAAAAAAACATTTACTTTTGTATCGGTTTGGGGAATAGTTGGCTTGTTTGCTATGAGTCTCTTAGGCTAAGTTTAAGCTTGCATAAGTTTTCCCTTAAATTGGAATATTTGTTAATTTATACCAAATTATAATTAGTATTTACTCACTAATATGTTATTTTTTTTCTCTTTCCATTTTACTAAACTTTTAGTAATTTATTTCATTATTATTTTCAATAAACTACTAACTAACTTATGTAGAAACAAGTTATCAATCTTTTAACATATGACGGGTTGCTGTTCATCTGGTCGATTAGTAAATTTTAAAATAAATCGGCTTTTAGCTTAATGGATGCTGATAACTCAGAGAAGCTATATGGAATACTTATATTTATTATTATAGTATATAATATTATATTTTATATATATATATTTATATAATTATATTATATATAATATATATATATTATAGTATTTTTATTATCATATATATATATTATAATATATATTATATATATATTTACTTTGTTGTGCCACTCTCGTACCACCTCAAAATAGCTCCTAAGATATTGTATTAAATGTGCCACAACAGGGGACAAGAGATTCGTTTGAAAAGCATGCTGAACGATGGTGTTGATGTCGTTGTTGGCATCTAAGCAACAGATTTGCTGTGTCGTGTATCCTGAGAAAAACATTATGACAGAGCTACAAATTAGTTGTTTGTTGATTTTAATTTGTTTATTGAAAAGAGGGATGATGCCCAGAGCCGAGGCGGGACAGCATTACGCTGGTTTGACGGTCCAAAAGTTATTCCAAGTATTTTATGTTTTGTTTAGGGGATATTCGGGTGACTGTTTCACTGGATTTACATTTGAATTTTAGAGATTGTTGTTATGTTGAGTGATGTGATTTTTTATCATTTAGGTGCGGGTAGTTGATTGATGTACTGGGGGGGAAAGGAAAGTGATTTATTAAAATTGACAGCCTACCATATCCAGATGGGAGTTCTAAGGAAGAATTTTTGTTTCAGTTAAAAGATGATGGATGGGTGGGAAGAGAATGCAGCCTGTTATTACGCGGAGCTTTATTTCGCACGGTTTTTAATATCTTAATATTGGATTGTGATATTGTGGAAGGTAGGTAGGTGATGCATAATTTAAAAAGGATAAAATGTGCTGTGTGTACACTATTGTGGGAGTTTCTTTATGTTGGCCAAAATTTGCTCCAGTTAGTGCTTGCCGTGAATTTAATTTATGTATGGCTCTTGAAGTGATATTGTTGATGTGGGGGTTGAATGTCATATATTTTTTTTTTTTTTAAAAGTTCAAGGAGGGGAACTTCTCTAGGTAATTTCTACCTAGGATCCGAACTAGGATTCGAACCCACGACCTTGCCATGCGACTCCGTCGCTCTACCGTTTGAGTCACGGTAGCGGCTGTATATGTATCAAAGGTCAAACCTAGGATGGTGGGTTGTTTGTAGAAAGAGTGTCTATTGTCTGATTGGAATATTGCTGTGTGGATGTTAGATTCTCTCTTGTCTGGGGTGAGTGAGGTAATTGGGGGGATTTTTGGGGTGATGTATTATTCCAGTTGGTTTATATTTTGTTGCAGCTCTCTGCATACTATATTTAAAGAGGGATTTTGAGCTGTGATGGTTAGTTCAAATGCTATTAAATTTTATGGCTACCTGAAGGACTCCATTATAGGATTTATATGAAAGGAAAGAGTTGTGTCCTTGAATAACTTTAGGTGTGTGATTAGATAGGAAATTTGATACTATTTATTTTTATTATTATTTTTTTATTTATTTTTTTTTTTTTTTTCCTTTGATGGTTATGTCTGTGTTTACGACTGTCTATTAAAAGGTGACGGAGGACCGTATCAAATACTTTGTTGATGTATATTGTTAATAGAAAAGCACTTCAAGGAGGCGTTTGGTTAAAACATGTGATAATGTGTTGGGTTTGGTCAATTAGGATTGTGGTCGTAGATTGCATTTGTCGAAAACCATGTTGTAAGTCTGATAGGGAGGGATAACGGAAGAAATTTTAAGAAGGACTAATTTTTTCAAAAACTTTGGATATTGTAAGAAGTAACGATATAGGTATTGTATGAAGCTGTGTTATTACTTAGTTTGTTTGGTTTTAATATTGGTATTATATGTGTAAGCTTCCATAAAGGTGGTAAAGTGCTGATTTGTCACCCAACGTTAAATATTTGTCTCAAGGATATGATAGCATTGGTTCTTAGGTGTTTGAGGTAAATATTGGATATATGATCGGGTCCAACTGCTCGCGAGTTATTAAGGTTTTAAATAATGTTGAATACTTCTAAGGGAGAGAATGGGGGGTATTCGTCGTTCATTTTCAACCATTTAATTAACTATTTGTCTGTTAGTGTGGTTTGTGGGCTTGTGACTGATTTTTGAATTGTTTGATATAAGAATATTGCATTGTTTTATGGACTGGAAATTATGTTGTTTTGTTTACAGAGGGCTTCGTGGGTTGGTGGTGGTTGAGGATGTTAAATGTGGATTTTTGTTGTTGTACGGAATTTTTTTGAAATTTTAGTCTTGTGGTTTGATATATTATAAGTATATATATATATATTTAGATTAGTCTTAAATTTATATATTGTTTATATAGTATTATTTAATTTAACTAATTTATTAAATAGTATGAATGAAATTTTGATACAATTTTTTTATATTAATTATTATTATATTTATATTCTTTTATTTTTTATATAGTGATTTATATATTATTATTATATATATATATTTATATAATATATTATCTATATATATATATATATAGTTATATAATATATTATATATTTATTAGTATATATAGTATAGTAGGTTATTGGAATTTAAGTAAGTGGATTTTTATCTGTTGTTTGGGTACGTGTGAGTATTTGAGGAGTATGGGGGTGGATTGGGTGATGATAGTGGTATCTGTGATATTAAGAGCGGTACTTCTATTTGGTTATTGATTTTTTTCCAGTCGACTTTTTTGTGTGAAACTTATTTCTGAAAGGATTAGATTGTCTTTTACGTAAGTGGCACACAAAGGTCATCCTGATATTTTATCCATTTGTCCGAGGTGTTTTATTACTAAAATTTTTGTGTTTATGCTATGTTTTCCGGGAGGATGTGTTCTTTTGAATTATCTCAGCTTGTGTGGGGCTATTAAGACTGGTTAGTCTTTTCACTCAATACTAAGATATTTGAGGGCCTCTAGTTATAGGTTGATTTCCATGTAAAACTGATTGGGGTTGGGCCTCGCTTCAATAGTGATGAGATGAGAGGAGGCTCGATATAGATTTAACAACATTTGGACAAATGTTTAAGGACTAATAAACCACTAACATACAACAAAAGTCATAAGGTCAATTAATCAAAAAATTTGAAATGCCAACTTCCATGAAGCAATAATAGTTATAATTATATCTTTGTTCTTTTTTATTTTTGAAAATCTTATATTCTTAATTTTTATTCTCTCGGGACATCTCTGTACTGTTATTGGCTGTCGGGGTTTGAGTTATATTCAGACGTTAATATGCATGGACAACTACTTGATTTGAACGTTCGGTTTCGCGGAAAGTCGGGGCTGTAATCGTTTGATAGAGATAAAGCAGTTATTTATCTTCCGTCTAATATTGTCTCTTTGAATTACATGGTAAGGAGGCATCTGTTTCCGTGTCATTCAATATTTGAGAATTAAATTTCATTTTCTATCACTCATTACTTCATTTTCTGGAACGTTGCAGGATATTATTAACGATGAAACGTATTTAATAAGCCAAAAACATTAACAAAAAAACGGTGAATCTGTCTCAGAGTTCTTTTTAAGTTATTCATATTCTATGGTTTCACTTTAAAAATAAACCTTCATGTATGCAAGAGGTTGCATACTGCCATTTAGCAAGCTCCCCTCCTTTGAGTTTTCTAATTTCCTTTTGCTACATTATGTTTAACCTTTTCTATTAATCGCTTCATATCGGGCGTTGTCGATTGGGGCTCTCTTTTCTTTTCTGTCATAGTGGTATGTGGTTTTCATGGTCCTGTTTTATTTCAGACTCTTTTGTTACTTTCATTAACGAGTTTTTTTAGCTGTTCATCTAACTCCATTCATTTATTTGTCGATGATTCGACACCCTATTCTTCTCTCTACACATTTCAAAAAAATTTTGCATCTAGAGATGCCTCTCGACTTAATATTTCTGATTCTGTTCTTACTACTCTGGATAGAATTCCTCGTGGGGTTGCCTCAACCTTGTGAAATTCAGCTCTTTAAAAATATACCTTCCACAAATCTCTATCTCAAATACACTTTTTCAGATTTTTTATATGGTTTCTCGTCTCTCCTGCTGACACTATATTCACCCTTGTTCTTAACATAATCAAAACATTATCTTGGAAACCTTATATCACAACGGATGCTAGGTCAGCCTCAAAGAAACAGGGAGTTCTGTTTAGACTGCTAGATTTTTGTTTCCTCTTCTTACTTATTCCAATTATACAAGGGTCTAATCTGCCTTCCATTGTATAGAGTACTGTTCTCATATCTGGAGTGGCTCCGGTTCCACCCGTCTTTCAGATAATAAGATTGTCAAAGGCCAAAATATTTATGAATTGCTTTGTGCGATTCAATTCATATGCGATTTGACGTTTAAGCTTTGTCTCGTTTCTATAGTTGTTACAGCGGCAAGTCTTCGAGGGGACTGACCACTAAAATGCAACAAACTCTATGACCCTTCGATGAAAGAGGGGTGCAGTATATTCACGCGAACTTTGTCTGGGCATTAAGTTCAGATTTGTTCGTTGTTGTGCATCTTTCATTTCAGCCATATTTGCTCTGTGGAATTCTCATATATCTTCTGTACTTTCTACTAGACTTAATCTACCTCATTTGAAAGCTGCGTTGATGACCATGTAAAAAATTGTGTTTGGTTGGGATTAATAATTTCTTTCAATCATTAAAATATATCACACACCCTCAACGAATAGGGTTTCGAACTGTAAATTCTGAAGGAAACTTAATAAATGCATATGTCTGTAAGTGTGTAAATATAAGTTATATATATGTGCGTTCGTATGTTTGCTCTTTCGTTCATTTAGAATATATAAATGGGAAGAAGGAGGCATTAAGCTTCTGCCTTCATTAACATAGTCCAATTTAATGTTTTCTTCCGAAATATGATGAAATGCGATTAGGATGAGACGCATTATTAAGATTTTCAATTTATTTTACTTTCAAATGGGTATTAATAATAATTATCATATTAGAGAGGATATTTAAAGATAAAGGCACAGATATTTACTTAAGTATTTTATTTGACAAGTTATTATTATTATTATTATTATTATTATTATTATTATTATTATTAATTATTATTATTTTATTATTTTATTATTATATATTTTATTTTATTATTTATTGGTTTTTGGTTTTGGTTTTGTTTATTGTTATTGTTATTGTTATTATTTTATTGTTTTTATTATTGTTATTGTTATTGTTATATTATTTTATTATTATTATTATTATTATTATTATTATTATTATTATTATTATTATTATTATTATTATTATTATTATTATTATTATTATTATTATTATTATTATTATTATTATTATTATTATTATTATTATTAAAGTTTTGAAAAACTACCCTGATCGGGAAATAGTCAATAGATAGTTAGATATATTATAGTCTAATTATTATTATTATTTTATTAATATTTTATTATTATTATTATTTATTATTATTATTATTATTATTTATTATTATTATTATTATTATTTTTTATTATTATTATTAATTTGACTTATTTGTATTATTATTTTGAGTTTATGAAAACTATAGCTTATCTGATCGGGATAGTCTTAGGTATAATTCTTATGATTATATTAATTATTATTGTACCATTAATAAAAATTAAAATTACTATTGAAGAAGAGGCATAGTTATGATTGATGCTCAAAATTAGTGATGTTTGGTATGGGCTAAAGGACAAACTCGTGTTGGCATTAGTAGACTTTCAGATGGAGGAGAATTGCATTATAATTTATTGGCTTATTGAATTGTAATATATAAAATTTATATGTATCTTGTTATTAAGATAAAAATGTAACTGCTTTCCTGAATAAATATATTTGATTTAATTTAACTGCTTTCCTAATTGTTATATTTTTTATTTTATTGTTTATTATTTTATTCTTTTATTTTTTATTATTTTATTATTATTATATTATTATTATTAGGGCTATTATTTTATTTTATTATTATTATTATTATTATTATATCTGATATATATTATTATATATTTAATGATTATATATATATATAATTTATTAAGAGTGCAGAGATATAATATATTATATATATTATATTATTAGTATATATATATATAATATAACTGTATATTATATATTTATATATATATATTTATATATATAATATATATATATATATATATATGTATATATATATATATATTTTTATATATTTTATGTTTATATATTATATTTATATATATATATATATATATAGTATTTATATAGTTATATATAATTATATATTATATATATATATATATACTATATATGTATATATAATTATGTTTATATATAATATATATATTTATTTTATTTATATATATATTATTTATTGTTAAAAGTAATATATAGATTATTTTTTAATATTATATTAAGGTATAATTATAAAGGTTTAGGAAAGTGACTATCATTAGTATTCATATAAATATTATAGTGAGTTAATTGGTAAAAGACAATTATCTCGAATTATAGATAGGGTATATAATAATATGATAGGTAAGGAATGTATTATTATTGATATTGAAAAGAGAAGAAATAGACTAAGTCAATTAGGAAAAGAGGAAGAGTTAATATGAATATAAATATAGATATATATTATTAAGATAATAATAAATATTATGAATTTTAATTTAGGTTAGGGGCACTTTCCCTTTAAAAGGATAAGTGAGGAGTTGAGATGTGATATTAGTTAGTATATTATATATATCTTAAGGATTAAGGATTGTAGTGAGTGTTATGTATGTGAATATGGATATTATTTATATATATAGAAGGGTGAGAGAAATAGTAGAGATATAAATGAAGTGATGTGTTATTATAGTGTAGTTTATAAATGTGTATAAAAATTAGTAGTATAGAAGATAAAGGGATAGTAATGTGATGGAGGAAGGGTAAAAAAGAGGAAGGTGGTATATGGGAGTATGATGTTGTATTCAATCCGTATTTCTATCATTAATCTCTCATTATGTTATATGATTTGAATGAAGTATATCATTTAGTGTTGTTATGTGTAAGTGATTAAATTATGATATAATCTGGATATGGATATATGTCGACAGTATATAATAGTCTGTAATATTTATTAGATAGTAAAGATCTAAAATCATGGTGTTGTATGCATAGAGTCAGAGTAAATAAATAGTAGGTGAACTATACTAGAGAAGGAGTTGAGCTATTGGAAAGGTAGAATCATGAGTCAAGATACAGGCGAAGGTCGATAGTAATATAAGATCTCATATAATTATTTCCGATTTCCTATATATATAATAACATATAGTTCTTAATGATGGTAATGCTAGTGTAATATAAAGATATCGTTAGTGTGACTGAAAGTTAGATTATATTTGGAATTATGTTGAAATGTCGGATATTAGATAATTCCTTTATTATTGAAGTACGGTGATAAGAGAAAAATGTAAATAAGGTTGATGACATACTAATATAATATATCGTTGTGGGATATTAAGTCCCATTATGTCTATTTCATTTTAATGACATTACTATAAGTGTATTAAAGACAGACTAGGTCAACAGAGTATTGATTTGTTTCTGTCCTCCTAAGGAGATTCATGACTTTTTCTTTTTTGGCAACCTAGGGTTTAATCTTTGATATCGTGTTCTTTTATCCTTCGTGAGACTTGGGCGAGATATTATTCCATCTACCTGTGAGGATGTTGCTGGAAATTGCCAGAAGCGCTTCGCATATGATGTGCTTCCATGTAGGGATGTGATGAGGACAACACGACCTTTCTCAGTTGTCCTAATTTCAGACGCATAGCCACTCAGATCATTAAGACCTCCAGAATTGGCTTGTTTTTTTCGTTACCGGTTGACATCTTGTTCTTTCTATATTGAAGTGTAGAGTTTAATAACTTGCCTTTGCCTCTCTTTGGTGCTGCTTTCGTTAAGCTTATGATCAATATTCTGTCCTTGATGGTTAGTTGTGCAACTCCAGGATTTTACTGTGTATATGATATTATTCAACAGTTTTGTTTGGTTTCTGCATACATTTTTATTATAGTGTCTTTCGGTCCTTTTCCGTCTGTAGTTTGATCTTAGATCAAGCACCTGAACCCTCCTGTTATCAAATTATTTTCTATGGATGCATCGGTTAGGTCATACGTTAGGTTCTATAGTGTGTTTTAACAACTACATTCCTAAATCTGTTTGGGGGGTCAGAGATTTATGGTCTTGTTGACTGTGATGGAGTAGCTACATATCTGAGTTGGGATGATATTAGATACCAGTCGAAGAATGAGTTTGATTCGGACATAGTAGGTTGGAGGTGCTTGTTTTTGAAAAATGTATGATGTGTAAGAAACTTAGAGATATTCAAAGATCGAGTGGGATATTTTTATCACTACAAATTTTAAGCTATAATGAATAGAAAATATGGTATGTTGTGCATATGGCAGTGTACCAAGAATTTCATCTAGTGCAATATATATATATATATTTATATTATTGTTATAATATATATATTAAATATTATTATATATTTATATTCTTTGAGTTGATATAATATTAGTTATATATTTGTTTTTGATATATTATTATAAAATATGAGTAATATTATATTATTAATTATATTAAGTATAATTATATTATAATTTATATATTTATTATATATAAATATGTTATATAAATAATATTTAATCGAGTAGTATACAATGTACTTTCATTTTGGAAGATCATATCTTTAAAACGATGTGGTTTTAACATTATATATAGATATTTATATTAGACTTAATAGACTAGTAATAATTCGAGAATCTAAGTAGTTTATTGGCGGGTTTAGGAGAGTCTGGATTACCGAAAAAGACTTGAGTGCTGTTCTAGTTCGGGGTAGCGCTTCTGGGCTTTGTGCGATTCCACTCCGGACAGGAAGAATATTCATATTATTAAGTATCTATAGTAGGTGAGTATAGGATAGTTTTATATTATATGATCCAGAGGTCGTCGAAGCAAGTTGGATTAAAGTAGTCATTATTATATATCTAAGTGTATCGTATTATTATATTATATATTAGAGAATAAAAGTATGTATGAGGATAGTGAGCCGTGTGTGAATAAATAGAGTTTGAAGTGATTGGTTATAAGTTATAAGGGAGTGAGGAGGATATTTATGTTCTTCGTGGTTTCATTTGCATATAGATGGGGTTTGAAAGTAAATTAGATAAGAGGTGGAATTGTAAGGTGTTAGAATGATGGATTATGGAAGAGAGTGGAGGGTCTTTATTTATCAGGATGTTTGGTTTTGGGTGGCGAATTGAAGAGGTTTGAGAGGATTGATAGAGGGATTTGGCGGGGTGTGTAAAAGGGGTTTGAAAGTAACCGTAGATAAGAGTAAGGTTATGGTGTTGAGGAGATTCTCGGTGTGAGTTTAGTTGCATGGTGAACACTTTAACCATGTTGTCTGAATTTAAATTATTCTGGATATGTGTTGGATGAAAGGGACCGGATGATGCAAGTGTAGTAGGAAAGTTGTTGATGGTAGGAGGTGGATTTGGTGTATGTCATCATTGATGGATGTTAAAGGGACCTAAGTTTTGAATGCGCTAGGTTTTACATGAAGGGATGTTTGTTACCGATGTTAATGTTAATGAGTGGTGAAACTAGGTCTGGAAATAGAGGCTGTACTATGTTGTAAGTAAAGTAAGTGTGTTTAGGATGGACATTTAGGAGTGATGATTAGGTGTGGAGAATTGTGATAAATGAGGATGAAAAATCGTTGGGGGAGTTGGTTGGTTGGTTAAAAGAAAGGGTTAAGGAGAGAAAGAGAGAATTATATTGAAATGGTTTGGTCATGGTGGAAAGGATAGATGTGTCGATTGGGTTTTGGTTTATGCGGTGGTGTGTTGCGAATGACCATGGGAGACGAAGAAAGTGAATGAATATTAAGATGCCTGAGTGAGGCTGTGGTTTTGGCAGAGGTGAGAAGAATTGCATAATAGGAGTGAGTGGTGGGGTTTTGTGATTGGATAATTTAGTTGTGGTCATGGGGCAGGGATAAACTATTGACCAGGAGCATAAGTGGAGGGGTCGTTCGGCAGTTATGAAGCTAGGGTGGATTTTTTTACTGAGACGAGCTCTTACTTAAGGGTATGAGCGCGGTAGGGGCTGGGGTTTCTTTTCGCTTGGTACATATTCTTCTAACTAGTTTTCGTTTCTGTGCATGTTCTGCACTTACTCCAGTCAATGAGGGAAAAAAGGTGTGGTGATAGATGAATGATGATGATGGAATGATAGATGATGATGCTGCTGATGATGATGATGTTGATGATGATGATATATATTTATTATATTATATTTAATATATATATTATATACTTATATATATGCTATATATATATATTATTTTATATATTATATATATATTAAGTATTATATTATATTTCAATTAATATTTTTTTACAAACTTTGCTAATGATATTATGATAGACATTTTCTACACTTTCTCTCTCTCTCTCTCATCATGGAGCCATTGCTCTCTCTTCTCTCTCTCTTGTTCTTCTTCTTCTCTTTCCTCTCTCTCTCTTGTTCCTCACTTCTCGCTTTTCTTATTCTCATTCGTTATTTCTTTTCTTCTCTCTCTCTTCTTGATTCTATATTAAGATATTATATATTATATTGATATATATATATAAGTTATATATATTATTATTATATTTAATACATAATGTATATAAATTATAATTAAATAGTAATATTAAAATTTGAATATATTTATATATTATATAAATTTATACAGTTTTATAACAGGATATATTATAATATATATATAGGTATTATATATATATATATATATTAGGTATATAATATATTAGATATATATAATATATATATTATGAGATATATATATTAATTATAGTATAATTGTAGAATAGTATGTAGGTGTATAATTATATACATATTAGTATATATAAATATATATATATGATTATATATATATATATATATATTATATATATATATTATATATATATTATAATATGTATATATATATATATATTATAATTGGTATTTGTTTCTTATTCAGAACACAATTCGATTATGAAAGGCAAAGACTACAAAATCTACCTTTTAATTTTTTTTTATTTTTAAAAAATAGAATTTCATCTCGTATTATATAAATCATTAAAAGGCTTAAATTAAATTAATTATCAAAATATTCCATTAAGAGTTTATTAAGATATTTTTATTATTTGAATGATATTAAAATATTTATTTTATCTTTAGAAATGTATCGTTCTAAATTTGAAGTTAGATTATTTACGGTTTAATTTTAGAGAAATTAGTATCATAATTTATAATATGTATATTTATGTTTATGTTTCGATTTATTATATTTTTCATTATTGAATTCAATTCATTATTATCCAATTTTTGTTCAAAGTTAGCATATATTTTTTTTTAAAACATTTTCATTTTTCTATTATTATTATAATTATTTAATTATTATTAATATTAATAATATTATTTATTGTTTTATTAGTTATTTTATTATTATTATTATTATTTTTTATTATTATTATTTTATTATATATATATATATTTATATATATAATATATATATATTATATATTATTAGTTAATTAATATATAATTATATAATATATGTATATATATATATAGTATATTATGTATATTTATATTATATTAGTTGATTTTATATTATTATATATATATTTTATGTTATATATTATAATTTTATAATATATTATATATATCCTATATAACATATATATTATTTATATTTGTTATATATTTTATATATAATATAGATATTATGTATATGAGTATATATGTAGTTATACTTATATTATATATATATATATATAATTTATATTATATTATATTTATTAATATATATATATACGTTTATATATAATATATATATATTTATTTAATTTATATATTATTATAAGTTATATATATATATAATATATTTATATTATATATATTTATATTTATTATATTATTAGTTATTATATTTATATTTTTTATTTATATTATATTATGTTATTATATATTATTAATATATATATTACTTATATATATTATATAATATATATTATTTATTATAATATATATATTATATATATTATAAATTATAATGTATATGTATATATATATACTTATATATTATATATTATCTTATAATATTATATAATATAATAGTATTATATATATTATTATTATTATAGTAATATATTAATAATATATATATTATTATATAGTATATTTATATATTTTTTATTTATATTAATTTATTCTACCGCAGGGTGCTCGGATAGGAGCGGTGGTGTCGATCGAGATGTATTTTTATACTGCTGAATCCGGTATATGGGAAAGAAGTGAAATAGCGAAGGGGGTTCGCCAGAGCATGCGAGATATATTCTATGAACAGGTCGTAGCTCAAAATAGACCAGAATAGTGATTGTGCTTTTTTTAAATTCCAATTTGAGATTATTTATTCTATATTTTTAAAGAGGAATTATATATATATATATTTATATATAGGATATATTATTATTATAATTATAAGTTAGTATATATATATATATTATATTATATATATATATTTTAGTTAGTATTATATATATATAATTTTTTTATATATATATTGTTATTATATTATGGGTATTGATAGTATAATAGTATATATATATTCTATTATTTATTAATTATATAGTATTTATTATTATAGTATATATATATAATTAGTTATATATATATAGTATATATAATATTTATTTAATTTATTATATCTTATTTGGTTGTATGGTCAGTTTATTTGCTTATTTTTCATATATTGTTATTATATATATATAAAAAAATTAAATAAAAAAAAAGGGGTATATTTTTAAAATCGTGCTATTTTTAGTATAGTACGTTGACATTTTATATGGGAAGAAAGCATTGATTCGTATTATTCTTATTGTTTGAAATACCAAAACAGAGAAAGAAAAGTGTTAGATGGCAGGTTAGATCCTAGGTTAGGTATAAGGTTTATAGCATGTCGATCAATATAGAAATTAGCTTTATTGGACCTCGTTAGTTAGGGACGATTTACATAACATTATTTTTTACTCTAGGCCTAGATTCTTTCGATTTAACCCTAAAATACGTTTCTTTTCCATCATTGCAATGTACGTTTTGGTTATTTATTTTTTATATGTTTATACTTTTTACTCTCTTCTCTCTCTCTCTATATATATAATTATTATTTAATATATATTTGAATATATTATATAATATATATAAATAATGTATAATATATATATTATATATATTAATGTATTATAATTATAATTTATGTATATATATATTTATATATATATTTATCTATTTTTATTGATTTATTTTGATTATTAAAAGTAGTTCTAAAAATTGGTTTGTCAATTAGAAAATCATTTTTTTTTTAGCTGTCTTAGTCAAAATCGTTGGTCTCTTCTATAAATGTATTTTTTTAAAGTCGTTTAATTGTTTTTCATTTGCTATATTTTTTTAATCTTTCCTATATATTCAGTTATTAAGTATATATATATATATAGTTATATATTATATATTAGTATTATATATAATTGATAGTGTTATTAATATATTATATTATATAAATTATATAGATAGATATTATTTATATATTATTATATATTATTACGTGGGTATCCAGGAAAGTTTTCAGGGGGCGACAAATCTTTCTATTATAATATATATTATTATTTATATTATATTTTATACTTTATAGTTAAAATTATTAATATATTTGATGATATTTTATTATAGGTATAATAGTTATATAATGTATTATTATTATTATATTATTGTAGTATTAGTGAAAAGACAAATATGTATTTTTAATGAACAATATTGGGAGTAAATTATATAGGTAATTACAAAATTATTACTATATGGTGTATTAGTGCCGGGATGAGAGGTGGTCAAAATTGAGGTAATTTCCAGTTTTATTGCGCATATGATTGACGTGGAGGGAGTCATAGTAGTTTTTTCACCTCTTAGTAAGTATTTTCAAGGTAGATTAATTCAGATGTTTTAATGTTGAAAAGCATCTATTCTACTGAAATTGGACACGCGGGTAAAATGTGCCAGTATACTGCAAAGAAGATGTATTTATTTGGAATTGTGATTGGCGAGAAAAGTGTTGGTACGTAGTCGTTCGTAGGGTATGGTTTGGTTTTGTGATACGATGATGTGCGTGCGTGGGGTGATTTATTCAGTTCCCTTGGCGAGCTACAAGATGGATGGATTAGCTGTATTTTAACGCTAGAATATTCTATATTAGGCCTTTACGAGTATCGATGTAAATGTTATGTTGGAAGCCGTAGTTGATAATCTTTAATCTTTTATTGGCAGACTTGAAAGCAGACTGTTTCGTTATTTGCTCAGTATTGGCTCTTGAGGAACTGTCCTCTTTCCCAATTATCTGTTGCAAAGATCTCTCATCGTCCAGAATTGCGTGATATTACATGCAGACCAAATGGTATAATTAAAAAGTCATATGTATGATAGATCGTATTGGCCAGATGATGGGCTGTGGGTCTGGTAAGATGGTGATGTTGGGGAATGTGAGGGTTATATTTGAGTCTATCGGTTGTGTGATTTTTTTGTAAGACTTGGGTTCATAGTTCGTAATGGGAAAGGAAGTATTTTAAATAAAGATCGCTCAAGGATGATGAATTGACACCATTCTTTCAATATGAGCTGAGATATTCTAATGTTGACAGATTTTCTTCTGGATGGAAGCTTCAAGTTGTAAGTTTTACTAAAGGGATAGTGACGGAGATTGGGTTCGCTGAAGTGACGAATTTATATTAGATTAAGCTTTTAAATCTGCACTTTGATGCTTATTGGAACAGAGAGTATGAAAGCTTTAAGTTTTTAGCTGTGATGTTAGAGCGTGATTGAAAGATTTCGGGATTAGGGCAGTAGGCACATTGAAGAAGAATGAAGATTAATGAGTATGATAGAGAGGAAATGTTATGGATTGTCTGTAAGGAAGATAAGAGAGTTTGAAAAGAGTGAGTGTTATATGAGTTAATAGTAGAGGTCTTAGTGTTTTTAAATACAGGCGTAAACAGGAAAAGCTGTCGAAGGTGTTCGGTGATTGGTGTGAGCAAATGTATGAATATAGATGAGGTATAAGGAAAGATAGTAGAGGACAGCGTAGGATGTAAGTGCGTAGTTGATGTACGATGAAATAAGTGAGTACGCTTAGAGGTCGATGGGAAGTGATATAGATGAGATTAGTAGATGAGAGCAGTGATATTGATATACGATTATGGATGAGTAGGATTGTATAAATCTTAGTTAGGATTATGAGTTAGATATAGTATAATGGATTAGCGTGCGTAAGTGAGGATAGGTGTAAGGAAGTAGTTAATATATAGATAGGGATATAGTGATTAAGTATAGTTCTATAGTATATATATATATATATTATAGTTATTGATATAGTTACATTATTATATGAGAATTTCATTGCAAGAATACCTAGCAAACACTTTATGGGCTGCTGATAAACTATGTAAAAGGATTTAGATATGAACAGCAGATCACTCACCGCGATTTAATTGAATTTTTTGTGGGGTTATTATGTAAGAGTTAAATGTTTGGATGCACAAGAACATGTTTATTGTGCAAAATACCTATATCATCAATAACTTGTTTTTGCTTTGTTGTGATTTTGGTTAATATTAGATTAATTTATTATATTAATTACTATATATTATATAATATATTATATAGTATATGAATGAATAGCTTCTAAAATAATGATATAGTATATAGTATCGTATAGTACTAATAGTAGTAATTATAATAGTATTAGTTTAATATATTTATAGTATATATATATATATATTAAATGGTAGATTATAATTTGTGGTTAATAATATATATTTTGTATATGTATATATAATATATATAGGTTATATATAGTGTATATATTCATATATATATATAGTTAATATATACAGTTATTATAAGGTTAGTTATTTAGCGGATGCTTAATTAGAGTCTTCTATTTCTTGAATGTATATTTCATGTATGATAAATATCTTATTTATTTATTTTTTATAGATTTATTTTCGAGTTTTTGTTTTCTCACAATTGTTGTTTATAATACTTTTGAGAACGTGTATCAGTGTTTCTCAAGGTAGTTTTATCTTTATGACTATAGGATAGGCTTTAATCCTTTAGAGTGTTACGGTAGAATAAAGTTAGTGAAGCAGCGCTGAGCAAACGCTAATTTTTCGTTTTGTAACGATTCTATAAAGATTGTTTCCAGTATTTGTGATAAATATGTTATAGGGTTTGCCGTTATGACGTAGTTGTACGGCTTTTTATTATTATTTTATATAGATTTTTTATAATACATATTTATTGATTAATAAAGTTAGAAGTTTATTGTTTTAGATAGATAGATAGAATAGATGATAGATTGAATAGATGGATAGATACGATAATAGAATAGATAGGGATAGTTAGAATTTATTCATTGATATATTAATTGGTTTTGTAGATAGATAGATAGTAGGTAGGTAGGTAGGTTGGTAGGTAGGTAGGTAGGTACTGGTGATATGAGTAATGAATACACAGATAGTTAGATGGATGTATAGAGGGTCGATAATATTATAACGTAAGGATAGTTTATATTAAATATTCCTCGTTAATTAGGTTTTTGTCGTTATTGTCGTGTTATATATATTGTGTAGTGATGTACGGATCGTATATGTCCATTTAATGTTTAATTTTCTTTAATTATAATATATATAATGAATGTATATATAATTATTATATTATATGATTGTATTATATAAATGATATATATATATATATAGTTAGTATATATTAATTATATATCTAAATTTTTATTTATTTTAATAATATATACACTATCATTTTTAGTATTCATTCAGATCTTCATTACATAGTGTCTCTTTGTAATCTGTATTCTAAATAGTGTAGTTATCATTATTATTATATTATATATATTATATATAGTAAATATATATTTTATAACTGTATGATTATATAATTATATATTGATTTATTATAATATATATATATATTATATTATATATATATATTAATATAGTATATTAACTATATATATATTATATTATTATATATAATATAGCAGTGATATATATAGTATATATGATATATATATAATATAATATATATATAATTTAGTTTAATTTGTATGAGATTCTTAATTTAGATATATAACTAATTTAAACTATATAAATGGGTGATAGATAGTAGTTCATTTGCAACTTCTAGAAATTAGTGATAGTGAATATCATATAAGTATATAGTAATATAGTATTGATAAGAATATATTATTGTTTTTATATTAATTATATAAGGATATATATAAGTGATTTGAACGGTCTATTTATGTGTGTCGGATATCGTAATACTATATAAATATATATATTTATACATATAGTATATATAGTAATATATATATAGTATTTTATCATATATTTTAGCATATTTATGTAATATATATGATATTAGTATTATTATATATATATATATATATAGTATATCTATTATATATAATAGTATAGTATACTTAATATATTATATATGTATATAATTATGATTAATATAGTATATATTTTATATTATTAGTATATTATATATATGTTAATATATATATATATATATATTATATTATATTAATTATAATATTATATATATATAGTATATTATGTATATATATTGTTAGTATAATATATATATTATTATTATATGATGATGATAATATTAAGTAATAATATTTTATATATCTATATCATATAATCATATATTATTAATGTTATAATTGATATTATATATATATATAGATATGATTATTATATATAGTTAATTATATATATATGTATACTATATATATATAGTATATATATGTTTAGTTAATGAAGGGTGATAGGTGATGCGAATATGGAGGTATATTTATTGAGTTCCTTTAAAATGAAATATATAATATTATCTATATATATATATAGTATCTATAGATAATATTATATATACTATATATAGTTGTACTATATATATATATTATAGTATAGGGATATATATATACCTGATAGTATAGTTTTATTAGTATAATACTATATATATATATATATATATATATATAGTAGTATTATTTTATTAAGGGAAAATTACATGGGACTTACGATTCCTTATATCATATCACAATTACGCAAAACGAACATAATTTATCTAGGAATGAATTAATAATGTATCTTATATAGAAAATATACTATATATCTATCTACCAATTAATATATTTATACATCTAATAACAGTACACTACCTATTACTTATATTTAAACCCTTATCTATTATATTATCTATTATTATATTATCTATTCTATTAATACTATCTATCTATCTAGTCTATTCTTAAAATCTATTATCATATTATTATCTATCTTCTATCTATTATCTATTAAAAATTATATAACCTTCTATTTGCTATCTATATAATAATATGTATATAAAATTTTATTATAAATTGTTAATAAAGATGCACGTCGAACGTAGTTATGAACGGGAAACCTAGTAAAGAGTATCAATGGGTGTAACAGTATAGAGTGTGTTTACAAACAAATTTAGGGCGTTTGTGCAGGCGCTGCGTTAATATTGATTCTACAGTAACATCTTAAAGGATAGACTTTATGTTTTGTAGTAAAGATAAAATACCTTGAGAAAACGGTAGTTCAAAGGTTAAGAAGAATGGGTTTTGAGAAAAAAGCTGAAAATAAATGTTAAAAAATTGGGATAAAAAAAATTATTTTATCATACCATGAATATATTACATTGAAGTAAATAGAGATGTTACTCATGATTTAAGCACCGATCTATATAATATATATATATATATTATATATATATTTTTGTACGTATAATATATAATTTATTATATATTTTATAGGTATACTATATATAGTATATATATAATATTATATATTATATTATATGTAGTATAATATATTAGTATATATATTATATATTGAATTATATATAAGTATATATATATATAATATATAGTACTAATATATATTGTATAATTAATATTTTATTATATATTTAAAGATAGTATGAATTCTTATGGAGAGGTTAGTATCTGCAACAGTTTTGCCATTATTCATGGAACAAATTAATAACAGAAAAATAATAAATATATATAATAATAAATAATTTTATTTGCATAATGAACAAATTACTAATCTGGGTGGTGTGGGTAGGGTCTGTCTTTGTGTTCATGTGATGCTTGAAGAATCAGATATTTCGAAATGATGGGTTGGCCGCTATATATTTCTTTATATATAATTAGTAGTAGAATTATATATATATTGTAGATATAGTATGTATAATATTATTATATATTATAAGTTTACTCAGTAATTTATATATATAATATATATTATTTGTATATTATTTATATTATATATATATTATATATGGTACTCTATGAGTCTATTATATTTTGTAATTTTCTCATAGCGTGAACACATTTGTCTTTTAACTAAATGTGTTGTTATTTTGTTATTTATTTATTTTATTTCAGATAAAGAAGGACCTTCTTGGAGAAATGAATACTCCTTTGTCATGACACCCAAGAGTTTCGTCCGGCTTTATATCTCATCCATACACTGTGCAGAATTTTTATTATATATAGTATGTATGTACTTGCTATTAGTATCATTTATGTATTATATATATTATAACTATATATATATAGTATATTATATATATATATATATATATATATATATATATATATATATATTATATTACATTAATTGGTGGTAAAAATGAAAGATATAAATAATTGCTTCATCAGAATATGTTATATATAGCCGAATCTTTAAATATATATTAGCTTTAAACTTATTGATCGCTAGATTTATATTAATATAGTAAACGTATTGTATACTGAATAGCACTAAGCTATTGGCCAAAGAGTTTTACTCATATTAGAAGGTAAATAATTTTGAGTTCGAACATTTAAATTCATCAATATTTACTACAGAGAAATAAGAATATCATACTCATTATTCATAAAGGACTCGAATATATAAACTAGTGTTGTAGAATGGAATTATTTACGGAATATGATTATGTTGGGAATAGATAGAATGGATAAATTTTACAGATGAGACGCATGAAAGGGCATAATAGTGAAGTAACATGAGCATCAGTTTAATCTTAGAATTTATAGAAGGACGTAGTATGGATTTCAGGCAATTTAAATGGTGTTCAAAATGAGCGTTCTTCAAATGATCATATAAGTATACGATACTAATAATTTAAATGTGTAGTAAAACCGCGACGATATGTATCAAGATCAATTGAATAATCACTAGTTGGTAAATATTAATGAGGTGCCTTGTATGGATATTTTTAAACTGATAAATCTCATAATCGCTATGTGCTTATGTTTAGAAGTCCTATGTTTTCAGAAGCAGCTAAATTCCATCACACTCTTAAATGCTAATATATTCATAATTATTTAAAAACCTGTAGAAAGTGATCCTGAAATATATAACAAATAATATTTGGTTGCCATAAGGGCACGTTTTTCTATAAGTGAGTGATTGGATTATCAAAAGAACCGAAGTTTAAACGTTATAGTAAAGTAATACAACTATCAGTAGAAATAATTAAAATTTATGAGAATCATAGTCTTATTTTCTACTTCCTTTATGATGATTAAATAGACCTTATATAGTATGTAATCTAATTGATAATTAGTAGAGATTATATGTGTTGAGGAGTATTGCTATAATATAAGTAATTAATATAATTTCTAATAAGAAGTTATACTCAACTGCTCATAATGTATATTCTGTCTACTCTTTAACTCATAACTACCTGTGAAGTATCATAATTATAATTTATATTCATGGAATCTAGTAACAGTTATCCACTGACAATTTTTAGGTGAATCTTACATGAGGTATGATCTATTACTAATATATTATTTCAAATTAATATTATGTCACTTTCATATTTTGATTTTAAATATATAATTGGTTTTTGTGAAAATATATTATTGTATAGGGAGTGAGAGACTTATGTATAATATTACGTTAACATATATTAGTAAAGAAACATATAAAACATATAATTCAATAATATTATGTGATGAATATGAAATATAATTATAAAATTAACTTAAAAAGAAATATTTCAAGTTTTTTACTGTATTAAATAATTTAGAGAACTTAATGATATACAAATACAAGTGCTTACAATAATTATAACTAAACAGTCTAAAGAATCAACAATCTTATTATAAACTTAAAAAAATTATAAAAATTATAGTTATACATATATTCTATAATAGTCATTTATATGTTTTATGTGTTACAGGTTGTTTTATAAAATATATTTATACATTTTATATATACTATATATATACTTTTAAATTTAAAATATATAGTATATAATCTTATATAATAAATTCTATATTTTAAAAGAATTTGGCCTGATTTTTTTTTTTTACATTAACCAAAAGGCAAATAGTATTTTTGAAACTATAAATCCGCTCTTGAAACGGTTTGGGCATTAAACGGGTATATTGTAGCTTTTGAAGCATAGAGAAGCACACTTTTAAAAGTTATACCTCCAATTTTTATTATAATTATTAAACTTTGTAGTTATGTGATTTTGAAGTTTCCATTATATGGTAATTAGCTCTATTGACCATAATATATTTTGCATGCATTAAAAAAATTTATTTGTATACCCTATATATGTAATTAAAGTTGTCTCCCTTATTTCTTTCATTATAATTTCCTTTAAGTATATTTGAATTGATACTAAATAAACTTTAATAATGACCTATATTTACGATATTTAAGATATCACTTTTTAATATATTAATTAATATAGTATAGTATTTAATATATATATATATATTATAATATATATATATATATATATTAATATTATTATATTATAATATATAATATTAATATATATACTATATAATACTAATATATAATATAATATATATATTTATTAATATATATATATATATAATATAATAATTATATATATATATATTTATATAACTATATATATATACTATTTATATATAATATATATACTTAATAATATATATAATATATATTAATATATAAGTATATATATTAATATATAAATATATAATTAATATTTATTAATAATTATATATTAATTATAATATATATAATGATATATTTATGATTATATATATATATTATATATTATTATATTAATTATATACGTATATATATATATATTAATATATATTAATAATACTATTATAATATATATATATATTTTAATAATATATAATATATATATATATTAAATATATATATATATATATTATTATATATATACTTAATAATATTATATATATATATTAATTATATAATAATAATTATATATAAGTATATATATATATATTATATATATATATATATATAATTATATATATAATATATATATATTAAGTTAAATATATATATATATATATTAATATATATATTAATATATACCCTACTGTTAATATATATATATATTATATAAATATGTATAGTTAGATATATAATATATATATTAAATATATATATATATATATATATATATAATAATATATATTAAATATTAATTATAATATATTAATATTAATTATTATATATATATATTTATATTATATATATATATATTAATAATATTATAATATATATATATATATATATTATAATTAATATATATATATATATGTATAAAATATATATAAATAATTAATATTAATAAATATATAAATATATATATATATATTAGATAATAATATATAATATACTTATATATATATAATATATATATTATTAATATATTAATAATATATTATATATTATAATTTATATATATAATATATATAATATATTATATATAATTATATATTTAATATATATATATATGATTAATAATTAGATATAATATATATTATATATATTATTATATATATATATAATATATTTATATATATTATATATTATAATATAATATATTTAATATATAATATATGAGCTGTAACAGTTTTAATTGTAGTCTAGTAGATTTGGTAATTATTTTGGTCTGATTTGAGAGTTGGTGAGTAGTGACTAATTTCATTTTTATATCACAGTAATACAACTAATATTAAGAATCAGAAGTGTATTAAGATTTTTGCAGTAATAGTATGAACATTTTCTTGTGCTATCAAAGATACATTAAACAAATTTATGTAGGTATCTATTATGATAATTTTGCATTAGATAAGGACTTTTATTCAAAATAAAACTTTAATAAAAATAATATCTCTGTTGGTATAAACAATAATATGTAGTAGTACATCCTCAAGCGAATAAAGCAACAAGTCTAATGTATAAAGAATAATTGAAAATTAGAACTACTGTGATCAGTCGTAATGGTATTATTTTATATATTGAATACTAATCTGTGTATCGATTGCATATCATAGAAATGTATTATGTTTAGATTGTAGAAATAAATTGGGTCACCAATAACTCTGATTGCAATGAGTAACACATTCAAATTAGGAGCATCGAATATAATTATAAAATACATAAAGAGTACGTGAGATATATGAGCACCATAAAGATAATAAGTGTAATTTATTGGACTTATTTACGGATATCATAAAAATTAACTAAATCTTAAATAAACTTTGGAAGTCTCCTAATTAGAATCTACTTAATAAAGATTGCAATATGAAGATATGTTTGAATGAGCACCATCTCGCTTTTTGTTGCATAATAATTTTAATATATCACAAAGACGATAAGACGCGAATATTGAGATTAACAAAATTAAAGAATACGCGACGATACAGAGTGGGACATGTTCAATATGCAATTGACAGGTGACAAACATTTATATACAACTTACTTATAATTCAATGCTTTATGTTTTCGATTCTAAATTATGCAATCCACGTTAAATCAGTTAAACAAGTATGCAATTTTAAATAATAAGGCTGATGATAATTAACTAATTTCTATTAATGTACTAACTATGTTGATAATGTAATGATTAAGATTACTAGAATTAAAATTGAGAGAAATTATAATTAGGTCTATACATTATAACTACTTTTTATAATTCTAAATCTTCATCATAATAATAATTACCAAATATTTGTGGAAATAAATTTTAATTAATTTATTAATAATACATTGTTCGAGATTTCTAAAAAATTGAGGTGCGAACAGACTTAGTGATCAACATAACTCTATATGTCGTGTTATCTCCTAGTAAGAGTTTCTTTTGTGTTGATTGTAGTGACATAGATACACTTATGGTGCTAATGAAGAGAGATTTTCAAACGCCGAGAGCTGTGTGTAGTCTACTTCCTCGACCTCAGACAACTAGTTGAAAAAATTAAGTTTGATGATGTCTACTATGGTGTGTTACTCGAAGATTTCAAATTACCTGTTTGTCAATTTATGAATTCTGCAACATTACTATAAATTATGAGAGAGACTAGGTATATCGCAATACTTGGAATTTATGTATCCTTAGTATGAGTGAATGGAAAGAGAATAATGATATACGCGGTGTGTAAAATAAGTAGTATGTCGTCACATTAATCACAAGTGGTTACAGTAATCTTGAGTTAAAACTTATAGAGATCACATTGCTTCGAATCATTAGAGATGTAGAGTTAGGTCTGTGGTCAAATGACCAAGTATGTAGAGAATTACCGATATATTGCTTATGATATGAATTGTGAGTGAAAGATAGGAGATTTGTGATTCATATAAGAGTCATGCAAGAGGGAGAAAGGGTAGCTCGGAGTGTGGTGTAAAGTTATGCTAAATGTTAAATAGACTGCGCGAGTACTCTGATTAGAATGTTGTTAACTGGTGTGAATTTGTATGTGTACGGGAACACGCGAGTAGAGTTGGTCGTAATACAGAGTACACGTTATTGCTCTCTACGTAAGGAGTAAAACTGTGTATCAGAGTAAGAACATTATTGGAGGATTGTTTCTCATACTCATTAGTATACAGAATTATATGAATCCGTGATACTGATGAATCCGAACTGTTGCTCTCATGGTGAGTTATTGCTGGCTGTGGGAGTGAGAAGGACGTATACAGTGAACGAGGAGATAATAAATTTATGTGTTATTATCACTCGTCTGGTGGAGAGATGATGATCGGCAAATTGAATGCATTTAGAAGATTAGGCGGCGTCATATATACATATAGGAAATATACAGGGAATAGTGATCAGAGTCGCTGCAGTTTCTTTTCAGGATAATCGTTTCGTGAGATTAGAATGCTAGAAGAAGACTCGATACGTGTCAAGACAACTAATGCAGGTCGATTTCGATGGTCTACGGGTACGAATGATATGTCTGATAATTAATTCTTGTTCATTGTGTAGGACTGCCTCATGAAGGAGTGCGAGAGAATAGGAGTGCAATTACGAGGGTGAGATTAGTGTAGGGAGTAAATTCGCTTGATAGGATCTGGGTCCATAAGGAAGAAGCCGTAGGATGTAAGGCAGAGTAGCAAGAAAGTTGAGCGACGCTAGCATCGTCTACTCGCATCGCTTATTGACAACTCCAAGTTGATTGTATTTTATGAAGTCGCAAAGTTCTATACACTCGCAAGATAGGATGAAAGATTTAGGATAGGTGCTACTTAGTCGTGTGACTTTGCACCTCCATGTTACTGACAAGTTTTTCCCGTGACAAAATCGACACCGTGAGTGTATCGCTTCGCGACCTACTAACATCAGAGTAAGAGGTCATGTGATATAGTACTATGGCAGATTACCTAGACAGTCATAGGAGAATCCATTTTCTATATCTCTCAATCGAAGAGTGTAGTGAACATACTCTTCGAAAGTATATGTATTACAAATTTAAATTAAATTTTTATCCTTTGACTCTCATATTATGACTATCAAGGGATTGCTCTTGTGAATTTAAATAATTGACATCTTATAAATGCTTTTATGTTCTTTTATTATTTCCTCTCTCAGAAACCGTGAGCAATCTACACGCGTAAATATATTGGGCTTCGAAACAGTAGATAATATCTCTGTATATTAATCATTTTTTTCATACTATGTGTTCTGAAATATTTGACGTGTTGTTCTCATACGATAGATAGACTCGAAGAAATTGTTCGACATTTCTTCATAAAAGTGTGGTTTCTTTCAAAAAAAATTAGCCTGGCTTCGTATATAATTTGATGTTTTCGTGCACATATCAACTTGAATTACTTACAAAATATAGGGTCGTTAAAATAGTGATGTGGAGCGGTCGTAATTAAGTTAATTCAACATCATATTTTAATAATACATGACATGTTTGTTATCAAAATGCATCGCGTTGCCTCCTCGATGAGAAAATTTTGAGTTAATGCGAGTTGATTTGTGTATGTTTGAACGAGTAGATAAGTAGATAGTAAAGAATACAAAATTATCACAAAGATATAAGACTCAAGACACACCTTAATCGCTCTTATGTCACTGAGAACACGGTCATGAGATACACTAATACGTAATTAGTACTTTATTCACTACATAGGCTACTCGAGTTCACGTGTAGACTATTTAAGGTAATGCGCTTAGTTGAGTGATGTGATTTCACTATTCGTGCAACAGCTCCCTCTACCACTCATACCTCAATCACTCACTCACCTCTCTAATCAACAAATGTCACATATCGAGTTCTGTTCCTTGAGGAATGTTATCTGTGCATTATATATCTTATAGTGATAGAATAATATCAGGAACATTATACTACGACCATGAACATAATGAAACGCTGAAAATAGATTGTATATGACATAATATGATTATTAGTGATATGACATATATTCTGGTACAAGATATCACATATATATTGCGTCATCTATTAATGTACTAGAGACAAGGTATTGTAATATATGTATGTATAACACAGTTTATTAATTGAAGATTAATTTGATAACTATTTAGGTTCTATTGAATATACAACTACATGAGGCTTTGTAAAGTCTACTCTCACTCATGTTTAAATAGGACAGAATAAAGATTTATCACGCATGAGTCTATTTATAGCAATGAGCTTTCTGTCAAGCTCTCACAGACATCGACATGTTCGTTGTAAGGTAAGTATGGATTTACTAACTTTTATGTCTTAAACAATACACAAGTCATACAGATCAAGGTAAATGTGTCTTTTAATAGCGCCCTATCGACTGTTGAATTGTTGCGATTGTGAGATCTTGTAAAGAATATGGCGGGATTCTTGTGAAGTTGGCTGTTTAGTAGTGGCCCTTTACAATGTTATTAGGCATGGCTCTATAAACTTAATTATAGGCATCAATGTTCTGACAACTTCAGCTCTTGACTAAAGATGTGTTGAAGGAGACATGAGTGTCCGGCAGTCCTGGTTTCACACGCTGTTCTGACATCATGCTGATCAGCTGATCGTTTTTCTCAAGTCATCTTTATTTGATTTCTACTGCGGGCCAGTTGAATTGTCATTATTGATAGATTCTCTTAGTCGAGAGAGGACATACAGATCACCTTTTCGTGTTCTCTATTCTAGCTTGTAATAAGTATCCCATATATCGTTTGAATATTCAAAATCGCAATGAATTTATATCCTATATTCTCGTTTTTCGATCTTCACTCGAAATTTCGTTGTGAATTCACTTGTTGCTCATCTCAGCTCCTGTTGTGTTGCTAACATTGGTTTTATATGTTTAGCTCCTCTCTTATCTTCAAAAAAGATATAATAGCATATAAGTAATCTCTTTTGTCATAATTGATATTCGTTTTATGCTCATATTTCCTCAATTAAGATGCGTTTCTGCTCTCTCTTCACTTATATATAGTGCCTGCATTGCTCTTTTGCATATTTTCTAACTGTTGTTTAGTGTGTCATAATATAAATTGAAGACATCGGGATATGTCACTATTATTACATTGACGATAGATGTAGATACTACATGAAAATTCTCTCGCAACATATTGGTGAGAAGAGGTGTTACTGCGCTCTTCTTCGAGTAGTGCCTTTCTGTATTTGATAGTATTATCTGTGGGTGACCATATGGATATCGATTCCTCCATATCCGCACACTCTTAACTCTCATGAACTCCTTCACGTGTCCGTTATGTATACAAGTACTCCACGACGAAGTACGTGCCTTATAATAATTGATTTCTGAATACACGAGAACTAGTTGTTGTGATTTTTTTGTGAATCTCAGTTTTATAGATATTAATATCTCTTCTTGTAGTATGATAAGTCATCCTCGAGCAGGCAATGTTGAGTGCGAATCTTCTCTCTAGAAACTTGTATAGGCAGCTCCAAAACGTAACAGACTCATATGTGTGTGAGTAGACTATCTTGAAAGATTTCTATTATTCTTTCTCTAAGTAGATAGCAAAATTCACAATATGATTTAGATATATCCCGTGCTTTTAGGTTTGATTTGTTAATATCACTACAAGTGTATCTATGTTCTCCTCTTGTTCTCTATTGAATCTTCCATTGTCACTTTCCAGTCAAGTGTATGCTCACATCGTTGTATTAATGATCTCAGAAAAGATAAATATTACTGTGTCTCTGCAATGCTGCACGCATTGGCAGCCGATAGAATGGTGTTGTTATATATCAACGTTGAGATACGTAGATCTCACACGATCTTCTCTCCTATTATGCCACAGAGTAAGTAAGAGACAGCACACATTTATCAGATAATCCTAAATACTTCATACTATTATAACATCGGAGCATCTTCCTTCACTACCTCCACTGCTCTGCACTTCGCTTTTCTAGAGCGTAGTCTCGCTCATCTCACTTCATATTAATGAGTATCTATTCTTAGTGTCTAATGTATTATTTATAATAATTGCATCAAAGGGTTAATGACCAAAATGAAAAGCAGTGAAGATAACGAATCCCCCGGGAAGATATCGCTTTTTACATTTAGAATTCTTTTCCACTTCGAGGAGTTTCCCTGGCCCTATACTCATATTAAAAGATTTTAAATGATTGCTAGATTCCCAAGATATTTATTTAGTAATTCATATTTTTTTAACATATCATCGATGTTATAATGGGTGGTAACCGAGCTTTATTATTATTCCAACAATCTAATGAGAGAAGACAATTCTTCTATATCGTTATTCTTATTTATATTTACCGCGACAGTTGTCATTTCTTATAGTTCGTGAGTGTCTCAAAACTTATCTCATATTCAAGAATCATTTTTCTTGATTACACATTATCTTATTATTCTTGTCTATTTGTTTTGTCCTATACATGTACATAGTGCAGAGATCCTATAATTCATGATAATTAATATATAAAGCAACGAGGTGTTCTAATTAACACATTTTAGACATTCCTTCATGAAACATGTTTTGTATATAGTTTGTCCTTATAGAAAGTATTACTAGTGTATATTGCTTTGGAGATGAGCTGGAGTTACTCTATCGTCTATACTTAGAAAATGTGTGCTTGATGCAGTGGTGAATACAACTTAATTAGATAACTCTATATGGTTCTTTCCTTCGGCGTCAATGTGAGGATTGAATCTAAAGTTTTCACTCACGTCATTTCTCTAAATATAAGCCTGAGACTCTGGGGTATTGGAGTGTTATCAGAGCGAAGATAAGGTACAAATGGCATACCCTCTTATCATAACGAGAGATGAGCTTGGAAGAAATGTTTTTTAAGTTACGTGAACTCTCAAAAATCGTGATAATAGCAGAAATTGTCAACATATAGATTATTTCTTCAGTGGAAGTGAGGTGAACCTGCGTAATACCATAGATCAGAAACGTTATATCATATCTTATGATCAGTTATAGATTTTACTCGTTCGAACTTTACAATAGTTTGGTTAGAGGGGCATAGAGGTAATTATTACTGCTATCCAAAATAATGGATGGTGAACGTTTTAATACTCACGAGAGTTTCTAGGACCTTCTAATAGGATTCCATGGTGCTTTGCGAGCGCGGACACAGAGTTACGTACGCAACAAAAATAAAAATGTACTCTCTATATTTAGTTCACTTCACTTATACCAAAAGTATTATTTGAATTAGAAAAAAAGAATTGTATCGCTTTGTAAAACTACTAATAAGATGATAAATAATTAAATAATTCAATGTCATAAATTACAATAACAATTATTTGTAATGGTGAATCTCGAAAAGTAAAAATAAGATAAAAGATGCGGAAGAGAGAGTTTTCGAAAAGAATCGACTCCATGATATGAGGCTTGATTTAAAGACGGAGATCCACCCACTCTTAAACTACAGTTGAAGACTGGGAGCAGTTTTGTTGTAACTTGCTCAGCAGTCTTTATTACAGGGCGGTGGGAGTATGAATTGAGTTAATAATGCTTATAGAGGTGATCTATGAATGGAATCAATTATCCCTCCCCTGGGATATAACAGTTTCGTCGACATAAAATATAAACCAATAAAATGTCTTAGTATGAGAAGAAGCACGTATATTTGTTCATCTTCTAGACATTATATATATTTACTTACGCAAGTATTAACTTGTGGAAGCTAATTAATGCAATAGATAGCTATAAAAGTACATAATGATCTATAAATTAGTAAAAATGATACATTACATTCGACACATATTCTCCATACTCAGGTATAGAATCTTAATATACAAAATATATCTTTATACACCAAATACCGGTATTGTTCGGTCAAGGAAGAGATATGAATGAACTCAACTCGTCGATAGAACCTGATTCTCTGCTGTTTCTTTTATACTTAATAGAAGTATGTTTTCTAGTGCCTCCTACATTAGTTTACTTTCTCTAACATTAATCACATTGAATTACATGTCTAGTTATGCAGGTAATGAGGTGGTCAAAGAATATGATAGGCAGAAGGAATTCCGTAGAGATGATCGATCATTCACTGTTTGTATAGGGGGTTTTCGGGAATCTTATAGCTCCAGTTTTTGTTCAGAGTCTTTAGCAAATGGCATGTAAGATAATGTGTTCTATCTATCCTCCTGTCACGTGCTGCCCTGAGGAGAAGCGTTTCAAAAAATCAGATTGCTGATCTCCAAAATGAACCACTTTCTTTAATATAGGGTGGGTCAGATCGTGATTTGTCTGAGTTTCTCCGATGTAACTGAATGATCGATGTGACCATCTGAGGAGAACATCACTACTGTCAATTGCCATTGGCTGTTTCTCCAGGAACTTTATGTCAAGTTCTTTGTGCAAGAGTGCCTCCTCTATGATTTTTGTCAAGTGTCCTCTTCCAATGTGAATGGAGATGATCAATCAATTTTCCTAATTAAATACTCCTTTTCTTTGAAGACATAACACTGAGTTTGAACGCTACCTTCAGTTTGTTCTTCCTTGTGTTTACCTTATAATAACACGATCTGCCACGATGATATATCAGCTATCTTTTCTTGAACTCTATTCATTTGGATAAAGCCGTCGAATCAATCCGTAATCACTGAGTCGCAATCGCTTTTCTCACCTAACACGATCTTTACAGACTCTCTATATTCTTAAGATTATCTATCTCCTCATGATTCTCTGCTCATATTTTTATACAGGAAAATATATCTTTTACCATCCCATACATCTCATTTCTTCATTACCTCTGATCAGTCGTCGATTCTCAGTGACTTTCTTGCGAATTAAAAAGAACTTCGAACACTCATTGTAATAACATGTATAACCAAAAACCACAACAAGACTTGTCTTCTAAATGAGAAGAACTAGCGTTGTTTAACAGGTCAAAGAGGAATCCACACTATATATTCGCATACACTTTCTCACACATTAAATTATTAACATTAAAATACACAGCTATTGTGTGTAAAGCTACATAAATAATTATGAGAGCCTGGAACTACAAAATCCAATACAATCTTATTATTAAATATATGCAAGAATATACATAATTTAATATCTCTTCTATTTTATGGTCTTAACATCAGTCATTCTGTTGGTGTAATAGAATTTTAGAGTAGAACAGATGAATAGTGTTTAATATCCTGTATTTATTCAGAATATTTGTTTGAACTAAAACAATTCTAATATTCATCTATCAAAGTAAACTTTGAGGTGACTCATGTAAAGAAGTAAAGAGTATATGGCTTGACTTTGTGAGACATTCATGTACACGTGACTCTTTTTGTGGGCTTATTTTCATAATGCATTTTGAAGAACTAAAAGAGCAGTATTATGTGGCACTCACTATTTGTATGCTGCCACATAAGGACGACTAAGGCCAATAAGCTTTTAGCAGGGCATTGGAGTTACATTTTTCTTGCTATAATAGTGAACAGTTTGCCCACTACTCCAGTTCTTATATCATACGAGCTGGCCTGTTTGCGAAATTACCTGTTGGTAACTTCACAGCACTCATCGGGTGTTTCCATTCAGTTTGCATCCATAATCGATAAAACGCAGAATACCGCGACAAAACTCGGGGGTTTATTAGAGCAAAACGATAATTAACATCAAATCTGTTAGAGACACTAACTATGACCTTAGTTATGCATCGTGAACGCTAAGTGGAGAAGAAGAATCTTTGGAAATATCACGTTAACTTAGACTCAAGTTCTTAGACTTTTCTTACACTTGTATTTTGTTGGAGAGAAGCAGATTTTTGTCTTATTAATGAGTGAAGATCTTCTGTTGTGAAGGGCAACTTTTTATTCTTCTCTTTGGCACAACCAGCAGTTCTATTTCCTGTCCTTTCTAGGGACTTCAATGTGTTCATAAATGTTCATATAGTTACTCAAAATCAAATTGATGGAAGGATATTCAATCTGGGTTTTTAGTTTGAGTTCACGCAGGAATATAGGAGGGAAGCTTGTCAGTCACTAAATGACTAACAAGACGGTTACGTGCTGTTCCGTCCAGGAGTCCAAATCGAACTCCTTAGTTCGATGTAAGGTTTGCAACGAATTCTGAGCACAAAGAACCGAGTAGCTCTAAATTCTTATTATCGACAGAAATCTGGCTGCTGAAATCAATCTTTGTGATAAAGAAGTTGTGTGTCCACTAGAAAAAGCGCACACTGCAGATACAACTCCTTCAGGATTTTGATAGCCACAGAATAGTTCTCATCAACATTAGTTAACATGTTGAACATCTTTTAAAGCAAAATTTTGAAGATGACTTTTTTCAATACTGTTAGTTTTTGGCTGCGTCGAAAGGTCCTTCCTATCAGCGTGATTACATTTTTCAAGAAGGTACGTCAGAAGAAAAGATCCGTGAACGAAGTGTCTATCCCTAATCCATCAGATTTAAAGATTTGTGAAGCTTCAGCTACTTTAAGAGGCTGGAATTTTGATAGGTTCTTGACTGTTGATGGCGCTTACAATTTGTGTCGTTTCCAATATGAATGTAAATCTTTTCGTGAGAGAATCATCTGCGAAGAAGCGACTTGTGGGCACGAAACTTGGCAAGTCGTCTGATGTTCGTGATTATCCTCTGCAATTGTAGATGATAATGAGAAGATTTAATTACTTCTTCATTTAAGAATGTTGCATCGTGTTTCATGAGACCAGACTCACAGATCTTTGCTTCAATGTCATTGTCATACTGTCTCACCTCCTCCAGACGAAGATTTACCTCATCCAAAATAGCTTCTAGCAGGGATGGACTGGAATCCTTAGAAGATTCATCTGAGAAGGGTTTAAGCAAAAGCGTTATTTTGCGCTTTATGATGCCTCTTGAACGTCGCAATGGTTTTACTTTTTCTTCCACAGCCTCTACGAGGCTTTTCTTTTCCTCTTGAGTGATGGATTCCTCTGTAATCCCTATGTCGCTGATGATGGTGTCTTCAAGTGAAGCCAGGATTGCGAATATATACTTACGCATATATTTAGTCGTTACTTTTTTACGAATAAGAGGAAATAAGGAACAGTATGAATTTATAGAAAAGAGGAAGTAAATAGATAGGAATAGCCCAAAGAATTGTTACAAACGCAAACCTATTTTATTTTTAAAAAAGCGTGTTTCGGATGTAGCACACACACACACACTCTGAGAACGTCTTTTCCAAGTTTCCAACTATATATTTGTGCATATATTTAGTCGTTAATTTTTTACGAATAAGAGGAAAAAAGGAAAAGTATGAATTTATCGAAAAGAGGAAGTAAATAGATAGGAATAGCGCAAAGAGTTGTTACAACGCAAACCTTTAGTAAGAATTTTTATTCACTTCTCACTTCTCCAAAAGTTTTTTAAGAAATTGCAATTCTTGCAAATTGCAATTGCAAATCTTGCTGCTTAAGATTTTTAAATTTGGCTCGAAATAGTTTGAGTTTGTAAAATTAACACCCACGCCAACATTTATTTTAGGAATAAGGCTTCTGCGAATTTTACGAAGTAGACTCAAAAGAGTTTGGAAATTAGGAAGTTGGACTGTTACTAAAATTTGACTCGAAAATGGAAAACATATTAACAGAAACGAGGAAAAAAGTTTCTGAAACATAAACAAAGAAACGAAGTAGCAAATTTCAAAATAAGAACTATGAAATAATATGATCTATCTCTAAGAAAGAAACGATAGAACAAACTTTTAAGATGTTCAGAAAAGAAAGCTATTTTTAAGATATAGATTATATAGAACAAACTTTTAAGATGGAACGATTTCTAAGATAGAAACGATAGAAAAGAAACGATTTCTAAGATAGAAATGATAGAGCAAACCTTTCAGATTTATAAGAAAAGGAACGATTTCTAAGATATTAAAATCTGTGTTCGATTCAATATAATTTTTTTAATTTAACGTCACAATTGGAAAATAATTGGCAAAGAGCAAATAAATAGGAGAGCACTAAATAAAATAGAGTTTATTTACATATGATAATTAATTATGGATTATTTAGAATATAGAAAACAAATGTATAAGATTCTTCACATGGAAAGAGAAGTTGAAGCCAACGCCTTGTTCCTTATATATATTTCCAAGCGTAGAACGATGTTGGACAAAATACGAATACGAAGTCACGTGGGACTTTCTTCATCTGCAACAAGGTGCAAACTATTATTACCAACTATCTCAAGCTTTTTCGATAATTATCATAGTAAATGTATAGCAATTTAAATAATAAGGCTGATGATAATTACTAATTATTATTGTAATAAAAGTAATTTAGCTTTAGTATTTAACTTAATAGATAAATTTAATTGATTAAATTTATTATAAATAGATATTATAATTAATATAAATTAATAATAATATAAAATCACCCGAGACTAAAAATGAGAGGGAAGAGTGACAACTAACCTTTTCGTAATCTTGCAGAGTTTCTTGCGCTGATTAGAAATCGATCCTTTCTATGGGGTTCGGAAAGCGGTTGCCTCTTCACCTCCTGTGTAAATGTTAGTTCTGGGTGTGATTAGGAAATCCTGTCATCGATGACACTTCCATCTTGCACATTGCAGTTTCCATATTGAATTTTATTTCACCATATATGAAAAAGGAATATATAAGGATTAAAAAATAATCTCAAATTAAAACACCCCTTCAATTTCCAAATCGTTACAACAATACACACCAATTAGATTAAAGTAGCTGTAATAAAAGCCACTATTAAATTCCAATATTGCTGATATGTTGAGTATAGATTGAAAGGGAGCCGGCTTGAAATTAAATCTTAACTACACAAGCTTCGTGAATTTTGGGGCAGCGAATGCAGTCACGTCCTATTTAAAACGAGAAAAAAAAAGAAAAGAGAAACTTAGAAATATATCCGAACTTCTTTCGAATTAAGGGCCGTCCCCCTCCCTCCCATAATCTCGGGGTATTTTATATAAAAATATTTTTCTTAATATACTATACTATATATATTATATATATATGATATATATATATATATGTATATATATATATTATATATAAATTATAAAATATATTTATATATATATATGATATATATATATATAACAGGGTTGGTGATTTTTTTGATTTATAAAAAAAAATCAAAAAGTCAAAAAATCAATGATTTTTGGATTTTTTTTTATTTATTTGATTTTTTTGATTTTTTTAGGAACAAATTGCCTTTTTGAATAATTATTATTTTGCATAAAATTAGTAAATAATCCTAACTATTACCTAATTTAATAAGTTTAGAAAAAGTATAATTATTATTTTAGTTTAATTAAGTTATTTAAATTATATATATCCGTACACTGATAATATCTGCGTAACTAATTTTATTTATTTCTTTAATGACAATAATTTGAAACTACATTGATGAATTTGCTTATCATTAATCAGGTGATAACTAGTAATAATTATTATTAATTTAGAAAAAAAAAATTTGCCTAAAAATCAGAAAAATAAAAAAATCAATGATTTTTTTGATTTCTTTGATTTTTTAAGGCACAAATTTTTCCTTTATTATTATTAATTATTATGATAAAATTCATAAATAAACCTAATATACCTAATTAATATTAAGTTCAGACTTATAATTAAAATTTAGTTTAATTAAGCTTATGTAAATACTCGATATATATATATATATATATATATTATACATTTAATACTATTTTATATTATTATATATATTATATATATACTATATATATATATATATATATATATATATATATATATATATATATATATATATATATATATATATAAATTTTATCAAATATTGTTAGATTTTTAAGGTATAGTAAAATATATATATATATATATATATATATATATATATATATATATATAATATATATATATATATATAATATATATATATATATATATAATAGACCATAGTATATACTTAAAATTTACACATTTTAGTAAAGTAATTTTATTTATTTCCTATTCAAAAAGGATTTGAAAACAATTACATTGATTATTTTACTTATTGTACAATACAATCTACTTGCAAATTAATCAGGTGATAACTAGGAATCAATATGAATGAGAAAAAAAAAGTCTTAAAAAAATAAAAAAATCAATGAATTTTTAGTTTTTGATTTCTTTGATATTTTTAGTCACAAATTGCCTTTTTATTATATTTTGATAAAATTAGTAAAAAATCCTAATTATTACCTAATTAATAATAAGTTCAGTAAGTACAATTGTTATTTAGTTTAATTTAATTAAGTTATTTAAATAAAATATATACTGTATAATATCTTGAGTAATCTAATTTATTATTTCTATGAAAATAATTTAAAACTACATGATGAATTTGCTTATTATAAAGATGAAATAATATACTTATCATTAATCTTGTGATAATTGGTAAAATATTTTAATTTAGGAAAAAAAAATTGCCTAAAAAATCAAAACAAATCAAAAAAATAAATCAATATTTTTTTTGTTTGTTGAGTTTCTTTCTTTCTTTTTAAGCACAAATTGCCTTTTTAATCATTTATTTTGATAAAATGTTAGTAAATTTTCCTAATTATTACCTAATTAAAAAGTTTAGTAAGTATAATTATTATTTAGTTTATTAAGTTATTTAAATTAATATATACTGTATAATATCTGAGTAATCTAATTTTATTTAATTCTTTATTGAAAAATAATTTGAAACTACATTGAGAGTTTGCTTAATTATGAAATATACTTGTTATCATTAATCAGCAAATGAACTAACATAGGTATTATTTAATTAAAAGAAAATTTTGAAAAAATCGGCTAATAAAAATGTCAATGATTTTTTATTTTTTATTTCTTGATTTTTTAGCCAAATGACTCTTCAAAATTTTATTTTGATTAAAATTAGTATATTTTATTTTTCTTACCTAATAATATTTATAAGTTTAGTAAGAAAGAATAATCCCTGGTTTAAATAAGTTATTTAAAATTTAATAATATATACTGTATAATATCTGAGTAATCTAATTTTATTTATTTATTTATGAAAATGATTTAAACTACATTGATGAATTGCTTATTATATAAGATGAAAATATACTTATCATTTATCAGGTGAACCTGGTAATAATTATTAATTTAGAAAATAAATTTGCTAAAAAAATGATAAAAATAAAAAAAACCATGATTTTCATAAAAAAATCATTGATTGAATCAACTGATAAATGTTCATAAATGTAAACATATATATATATTATATATTATAATAAATATATATATTATATATGATATATATATATATATATTATCAATATGACGCTTATATAGACATATGACTGGAGAAGATGAGAGATCGGATGCTCACGATATAGTGAGTGTGAGGCAATGAGCTTATAGCACTCACTTAACTAATATAGGATCACCTCATCAACTCATAATAGGTATCTATGTGCCCAACTTTCGACACACACAGCGTTCTATATATATATGGCAATATAATATTATATATATATATTAATATTATATATATATATATATATATATATATATCATGATATACTCTATCCTTAATATAATGCTATAGCCCATCCACTTTCTATACCCTCACCTCGAAACAACTCACGCACTAATATCACAGCCCATAGGTGTGAGTAAATATACATGCAGATACTATAATTATGTGAGCCTATATATATATATAATATAATATATTATGATATAATATAAATACTTAATAAAATTTATTAAAACTTATTAAAAGTACTATAGAACACTCACTACACTCTCATGTGATAAGTGTTGTGGAATATAATAACGTATAGTATATACTATCTACATAATAAAGATATATATATTATATATATATATTATATATATATATAAATATATATATATAAAATATATATATAGTATTTAGATAATATATATATATAATAATATAATATATATATATATAAATATAATATATCTAACTAACTATCTTCGAAGTTATTATGAGTTATGTATATATATATATCCGATATGATATAATGATTCACTCGAGTTCTATCAGGTACTGTGGACTATCCTCATACGATATATATATTTTATATATATATGTATTATATATATATATATATATATATATTTATATTACACGTATATATATATATATAATTATCGTCTTCAAAATTTAGAATTTAATCTCCCATTATATAATATATATATATATATATAACTATATATATATATATTATTTATATATATAACATATATAATATATATATATATATATTTTCCAAAAGGTTTATAGAGTAGAGAATTGTTTCCTTATTATCCATCCTACAGCTAGTGCGAGTTCTTTCTTCAAATCTTTTATCAACCGAAATGTCCAGAGCCTTACTATTTGACATAGAACAACGACAGCGCTCCAACAGTAAGATGTAATAATATACAATAGCCCTTTATATACACCCAAGCTAGATCTTGTCCGTGGAGAAAAGAAAGAAGACTTAACTTCGACAGCTACACATGCAGCTACCAGATAGGCCCTGACCTCTCTTACTATGCTAAACTACCTATATATTTTGAGAGTTGATTTGAGTACAATTATATTAATAGAAGTATATATTGTACACAAGCCTTTCAATAAATAACTTAATAATTAAGGCATATATATATATAAAGCAGTATGCTCATACTATAATATGGTATTCTCTATATGCCTTATAATTTTAATAATTATGGTAAATACAATCTATCTAAAGTCTTGCTTGAATAATCATAGTTATGTATATATATTTATATATATATACATTAATATATAATAAATAATATATATTATATTTTATATATATATATATGTATATATTAATATATATAATATAATATATAATATTATATATTATATTAATAATAAATATATATTATATTAGTATATATATATATTTATTAATATATATTATTATATTATATATATAATATATTATATATAAATTATATATATTATATTAATATAATTTATATATATATATATTAATAACATATATATAATCTATATATAATAATTAATATTATATATTTAATATAATATATATATATATATATTATATATATATATATTATTATAATATAATATATATATTATATATATATATTTATAAATATAATATATTAATATATAATTTATATATAATATATAATTATATATTATATGTATAATTAATATATTAAATATATAATTAATAATATAAATTATATATTAATATATTTATAATTTATTATATTTATATATATATTATATTATTATATATATATTAATATATATATAATATAATAAATATAACATTAATATAATATATATATATATTAATAATATATATATTAAATCTTAAATTATATATAATTAATATATATATAATATTATTATATTATTATAATATATATTAAT
>JABUQX010015233.1:57500-60000 GCA_015478945.1 Trachelipus rathkii
TATTATTAATTATTATTATTAATTATTTATTATATATTATTATTATTTATTATTCTTATTATTTTATTATTATTATTATTATATAATATATAATTATTAAATAATTAATGATAATCAATAATAAAATAATAAAAGTAATAATATTATAACGTATTTGCATACAATATAATAATAATAAATAATAATAAATAATAAAAATAAAATATAATAATAGGAACATATTAATAAAAGAAAGATTAATCTTAATATATAATTAATATTAATTTAATATTAATATTTATTATTTTATATTTATATTAAGATTAATTAATCTGAATTCTATTTTATAACATTATTATTATTATAGAGACAACCTCATAATAAAATATAATATAATATAGTAATAAACAATAATAATAATAATATATAAATAATAATATAATAATAATAATAATAATAATAATAATAAATATTCAATATCAATATAAATGAAGAACATTCCTTTTATTTTAAATTAAATATTTAATATAATAATAATAATAATAATAATAATAATAATAATAATAATAATAATAATAATAATAATAATAATAATAATAATAATAATAATAATAATAACAGAAAATAAATAACAATAATAATAATAATAGGTAAAATAATAATAATTGTCGAATGTGAGAATAATAATATAATAATACTATATAATAATAAAATAATAATATATAATAATAATAATAATATAATATTATAATATAATAATAATCTATAATAATAATAATAAAATAATAATAATAACAGAAAATAAATTGTCGCATGGAATTCTACAAAAGGGGGAAATATTTTAAAGAATTTAAATGTAGACCAAAAAGATTTTAACTTGTATATTACTTCATTAATATTAAAGTAAATTAATTCTTCTAGACTTGAAGATTTGCTCGTAATTAAAAGTCTCAAAACCGACACACCAGAAATATCCAAAAATGTATCTTATTTATAAATTATTTAAGGCAAATAATTGAACTTTTCGGGAAAGGGGGGGAGATTGTAGGGCGGCGTGGGACTGTGGGTTTAAGATTTATATATATCATACCCTTCTTTAGAGTCCCGCTTCTCCACACCCTCCAAAATATTATAATAATGCAAGTGCTCATACAAATAACAATTAATATAGCGCAATATAATGTTCCTTGCCACAAAAACAGATTATTATCATGGTATCCTAACGTACAAATAATATTTTATATATATATATATATATATATATATATATATATATATATATATATATATTAATATTATATATATCTATATATATATATATATATATATATATATATATATATCAGGGTGAAAAAGTCATGTTTAAAAAAAATAATAATATATATAAACCATGGTTTTTGTTTTGTTTTTTTTCTTTTTTAGCTTTAAAATTTAAATATAGTTTTACATCATTAATATTAATGTTCTTATAAGTTTTTGAGCCAAAATATTTATATTAATTAAGCATTCATAAACAGCAATTTAATTTTAAACAGATTTTTGCAATTTTCTCAAAAACAAATTTAGGAAATTTTTCAGTTATATATTATATATATATATATATTATATATATTATATATATTATAATTATATTATATATTATTAATATATATATATCTATATATATTATATATATATATATATATATTATCTATATATATACTATATATATATATATATATATATAATACTATATATTTTATATTATCAACTCTTTGAAACCCTAAAACTTTTCTTCTTCGTAGAAAATTCAACAATGTTTCTGGTTATTCTGTCTCAAATTCTTTCTGATATTTTACAATTATTTAAATGTCAGCTCTAACTTTGCTTCCTCCTCTGTCCTTCTGTCCCTCTGTCCCTCCTGTTGCATCTCTGGCGGTAATACTGCTCTGCTGTGTCTTAATTTCTCTAATTCCACTCTATAGCGATTTCAGAGCTATTTCTTCTGTCTGCCTTCCTCCAACTCTTTAAAATGTTCTTTCTTCACTCTCTGAGCCTAACACTAACACGAAGATCAGAAAGGTTCCAGAGAGAACTAGTGAGAGCCTGAGAGTAGAAAAAACGAAACTCTCTAGGCCCCACATATTCCAGGACAGTTGTGTGAGTGAATCCACCACAAATGTGCTTGGCGAACTCCACAGAGGAGCGAACAACAACCCTATTATAAAAGCAAGCAGCTCGTTCAGTGCGAAGAATTTCTGAAGATGCCTCAGAACACCCAACATCTTAGAAACTTATTTAGAAAGAGAAGCAATGAGAGAGAGAGAGAGAAAGAGAGAGAGAGGAGAGAGAGAGAGAGAGAGAGAGAGAGAGAGAGAGAGAGAGAGAGAGAGATTTTTATAATTAAGATCACGAGAAAAAGAAACACTAGGAACATTAATTGAGAACAGACGAAGGTTTGAGTTATGTGTTTCCGAAGAAGATATAAAGCTGTATAGATGGTGTGAAATATTATAGATAAAGAAACTTTGTTCTTGAGTAT
>JABUQX010015233.1:65000-71549 GCA_015478945.1 Trachelipus rathkii
TGCATGGTAAATTATAGGAAACCATTGACGCGAGAGATGGTAGGCTTGCGATCGCTTGTAATGCACTGGTCTAATCATACGCTAGGTTCGTATAAGATGGAGGTAATGCCGTGAGTTTTTCGGTTACCTTATCCTTAGTATAGCAAAGGATAAAGTTTGAATCGGGATACGAAGCCAACATAAGTTAATTACGGGGTATGGCCAGATTAACTTCGATAAGATGGTTTAGATGTTGAGAGACAAGAAAACGTGATTGGATGGTTTAAATGCTGATAATCATTTTCTACCACAGACCAAGGAAACATGTTAACAGCTTTAGCCGTTCGCAAGATGAGTGAAGAGGCGAATCTTCATTCACAGAGATATTCACGATTCTTTAGATGATTCGAACAGCCTCAGTAAATAATGAACAAATCGTTACGCGAGTTAAAGGTACCTGATATGACATGAGAGCTAAATAAGTTGGTAATGTCACTTTAATAAATGGGATTAAAAGGTTTCGACATACGTCGAATAAGAGGACATAGTTTCGGTAAGTGCCCGTACTGTGACACAGGGTTTTTGACGGCTTGCAATTAAATATAATGACAAATTTTTTTTTTTTGGAATGTAAAATGTACATTTTTGATAATAATGTATAACGTAATTATAATGCAAATAATTTTTATTTGTATTACTCTTTCCTTACCTTTTTTATTTTATTTGGTCATTTTTTGTTTCAATTATTTATTGCACTATTTTTATACGTACCGACTGTAATCGTAGAATGTGTATGTATACTAAGGTACTTAAAGACATAAACTGTGGTGTTACTCACAGCGCAGTGCATTAGCGACTTGTCTTCAGGTACTAGAGGTTGAAGGAGGTTAAAACCTTGAAATCAGAGGTTTAAGTCACCATTAGGGATGTGTAAAGAAGATGCTATTCTAATACCTGAAGGGATGGAAACCAGGGCTACACAGGAGGCAGACCCCAACCCCCCCGCCCCCCTCCTTGGCCTTAACTCCCCCCCCCCCGACCCCCCCCCCACCCCCCCCCCCCCCACCTCCCCCCCCCCCCCCCCCCCACCCCCCCCCCCCGCCACCCCCTCCCCCCCCCCTGGTCCAATCCAGTTCACCCTGTGAAAGTTACTTTTATTTGGGTAAGCATGTCTTAGAGAAAACAGTTAGGCTTCTGAAACATAGCGGGCTGAAGGCGGCGGGAGCGTGGGAGGAGGGAACGCGGCGGGGCGGGAACGTCGACGGTACGGGATGAGGCGGACGGGGTGTGCATTGCTGAGCCCTTGGAATTGAACGTCAATGTACCGTCAAAGTTGAACCATCATAGTTGATCCATCAATATTTGCACGCATCAAGTTGAGCCATCAAAGTTGACACCATCAAAGTTGAACCATATATAGGTTGCCAATCAAGTTGAACCATCATAGTTGAAAGCATCCATGGTTTGACACATCACAAAAAGTTGAGCATAAAGTTTGACACCATCAGTTGAGCGATCAAGTTGATCACCATTCAAAGTTGAACCATCAATATAGGTGCCATCAAAGTTGAATACCATCAAAGTTGACACCAACAAAGTTGACACCATTAAAATCACAAAAAAGGGGGGCTCGCCCCTAAGGGGGGTCAAAGGGCGACCAAAACTAGGGGAAGACACGTTAAGACGGGTTGCGTAGCAACCGTCTGGCGCACCCCTTCTTCGAAAGGGTGCCAAAAATTGGGGTGCCAAAAAATTGGGATATATCTAATATATATATATATTATATATTATATATTATTATATATATATATATATAATTATATATATATATATAATATATTATATATTATATATATATTAGTATATAAAATCCCGCGATACTTACTTGTTTACTACTATATAATATATATATAGTATTATATATATTATATATATATATATATTTATATATATATAATATTATATTATATATATTATATTATTATATATATATATATATATAAAAATATTAATTTTTTTGTTTATTGTAATAATAATTAAATAATTATATTATTATTTAATATATATTATATTAGATATATATAGTATATATACTATATATATATATATTAGTATATATTAGTATATATATATATATATATATATTAATATATATATATATATATATTATAATATAAATATATATATTTATATTATAGTATATTATATAGATATATATATATATTATATTTATATATTTATATATATTATAATATATTATTATATATATTTTATATATATATATAAGTGGGTAGGGGTAGCATACGCGTATCTACCGTTTTCCTCATAAAACTATTAGAGCTTATCTATATTGAAACTTTGTGTACGGGGTTTGATATGTTAAGCTACTTACCGCGAGTTTTCAAGTCTCTAGGATGTATATTAATTATTATTATTATTCTTATTTTATTATTATTATTTAATTATATTTTATTATTATTTTAATTATTATTATTATTCTTTTATTATTAATTGATTATTATTTATTATTTATTATTATTATTATTATTATATTTATTTATTTATATTATTATTCTGTAAGGAATCGTTTTTTTAAGCACTTTCGACTTCCGACTCCGACTTCCGAACTCGACTCGACTGCCGACTACCGTCCTTCCCGATAACGATCTGGCTCGATTCCGACTCCGTGCCGACATGAATATCGATTCTCGGAGGGAATATTTTCATTTAATCGAATAATCGTATTCCTAGCGGGAATTGATTTTTATTTCCGGTTCCGGCTTCTGGTCCAGCGTCTCGGCCGCTCCGGCTCGGCTCCGGCTCCGGCGTCAGCTCTGGTTTCGATATATAATATTATATTCTAGATGGGTTATGCAGTTAGTATATCCGATAAAATTGGAGGGGGGTTTATGGTGACGCGTAACCTCGTCGTTAGACGAAGGTTACGTCGCAGTGGGTCCCGCATGGGGGTCCTCACCACCTTAAAAATCGAAGTGTTTCGTAGAAGGCTGAAATTTTGGTGAGAGGATTCAGAGTTGATTTTCTAGAAAGAGTTGGTATCGAAATCTGAGGAGTGGCATCGGCCGGTGCTGGAGCCGGTGCGGTGCTGAGTTAATAGACTTCGTATAACAACAATGTTGGTGTCTTAATATATATGTTACCGAACCCGTAGATCTCGAATATGATAGTCTATGAATGTCGTATATGGTGTCTTAGGACCCCATTGGAGGGGCCCGACAACTGAAAAAGCACAGAGTGCAAAAAGAGGCAAGGAGGAAGGAGAAGGATGAAGTATGAATAAGGAGGGAAAGAATGAAGAACGAGTCTGACTCAGAGGAGTAGGAGTTGAGAGCTGCACCGGTGCTGGCTCGGTGCGGTGCCGAGTTAAATATTTGTGTAATGATACAATATTGGTGTCCTTCTATTAATATATAATATATATAATATATATATATATATATATATATATATTATATATATATATAATAATTATTATAATATATATTATTTTATATATATATTATAATATATATAAATTATATATTATTATTATTATATATATATTATATATAATTTATATATATATATATATATATATATATATATTATATTTATATATTATATATATATCTATATATATTATATATATATATATATATTATATATATGTTAATTGGTCTGGTGATCTCGAACTAACTGGTTTCAAAATCTATCAAGAAAAAATAGTAAATAAATAAATAAAATTTCTTATTCTTTTTATGTTTTAACTTACAATTTACGTTTTTACATATCTTAAAGCAGTAATCAGTAATTCAGTAAATCAATTTCTGTTGGGTGGGTATGCTCTCCTCACCCTTCTGTGATCTTTGATCTATTTGATCTATTGATCTATTGATCTATTGATTCAAGTCAATATTTTTTTAGTAAAATTGTCATGTTTACATAACCCTAAACTAGTAATCAGTAATCAAACCACATCACACCCTCTGTTCCATCCTTGATCTATTTGATTTCTATTGATCCATTGATGTTTTGATCTATTGCTCTATTGATTCAAGTCTATTTTTTTAGAAAAGTTGTATGTTTTACATACACTAAGCAGTACTTTTATTTCTCCCATTCAGCCACAATCCTACTAATCCGTGATTGATTAATCGATTGATCTATTGATTTTATATGATCTCTTTTTCCTTAATTTATTGATCTATTGATCTTGATTTAAGTCTATCAAATTTTCATTGAAAACCTTTTTTATACATGTCCTAAACAGTTAAATAGTACAATAACATCCTCTACTTCCATACATCTCACCTCCATGATTCTATTTATCTATTGATCTATTGATCAAGTCACATTTCGAGTATCATTTTTGGATAGAACAATATCATAGAAAATGCAAATTTTTATACAACTGATCAACAATATATAGCTACGTAACAAAGTTTCTCATTAATAAAGCCTAAATACATACATCAGGTTAAGATCTAATGTTACAACAACAATGTAACCCCCTGTAATCACGATTAACAAATAAAGTAAGAAATGTCTCCACTTAACATAAAATCTGAAGTAATCATACATAAACATAAAGTCACCATGCCATTTGTTGAAGCATATCTCTACATACAATGTTTAATTTTAGATTAACGTGGTATCGTTAACAAAATTATTCATAACCTTGTATTTTTAATTATGCAATACTGACATCAATGAATATATGCTAGTGAAGGGCAAAAGTTACATTATAAAGCTACTTTTAGCTTATCTGAATATGAATATAATGACAACAACGACAAACTGAACAAACTTAAACTGATCAAACTGTTAAGTTAACAAGTTCTACACATCACAACAGTAAGTAACTAGACTATAAGCATAAGAGAGGTTACTATGTATCACTTTGTCCAGCATATCTCTACATAACAATGTTAATTATAGTTAACATGGTATATATTTAACAAAATTATCAACAATTCCATTGGTTATATGTATTCATATGGAATCAAGATAGTACTCTAACGTATAGTTTCCACATCAAACAAAGCTAACATAGCGTTACATGAATTTATAGAAATACTAGATGTATAACATACGACTAAACTACAACACAACTTAAACCGTAATAGAACTGTTATCATAACAAGTTCACATTTATACACAGTAAATGCACTAAGCATTGCCTGTAACGTAACTATTCATACTTTTTTGCAAGCAAAGTGCGTCTAGACATTATTAACGTTAACTTACAATGACACAAGTTATTTGAGCAAAAATGTATCATAACTTGTACGATTGTCTAATCAGACGAACGAATGTATGCTACGTAGAAGTGTTTTTACATTATTGATAGTATTTTAAGAAATTTATCATAACTTACGTAAATCATCATAAATCCCCCGCAATAATTTGCAATAATGGAGGGCCGTTTTATTTCCAAACATAAGCAGGTGAAATAATTCAGGACGAAAAGTTTATCATAACATACCAAAATAATTTCTTTGAATAAAATATTCCATAAGTAAGTGTAATGGTCTTTAGCGGAATGTGAGCAAGTAAATCCAAACGCCTGAACACGCCATAGCCACAGGAAATGGTCTAAGAATGCTATTGAGATCGCCGCAATAGGCATAAGGCCTACCGCACACTCCTACCCACCCGTCGGCATAGACCTTGTTTGATCTATTGATCTATATGATTGGGGAGGTGTCAGATATCGGTATCGGTTTTCGATAAGAAAGTGAGTTACAAAATATAGTTGTGTTATTATGTAGGTGACCCAACGAATATAGCGTGCTCAGTATCGTCATGTTTTCACATTAATAAAGCTAACGAGTTTACGAATTAGCCAGAATAAGAATAGGTGATGTCAGCAGATGACAAGGATACCCACAACACTTTACCACGAACACTACAACATTAACAAGTTCTCGCAATAACTGGTAACAACAGTAAGTACTAGCAAGGCGTAAGAATAACTATTCGCACTTTTTCAATTGCTATCTTAACTATCAAGGTTGTTAAATTTTACATTAAACATATTGACTTTACATCACATTTCGAGATCATTCGGATAAGCATTACACACAATATAGTTTTTTATTACCAACCAGGATATATGCTAACGATAACAATGTTTTCAGGCGATTAATAAAGCTAACATAGCTCATATGAACTGAGTGGAGGAAAGGAAATGTACAACAGAACAAGCCTACACAGACTTACGCACGAATAAACTGTTAACACTTACAAGGTTTCGGACAAACTTAACAACGGACGTAAGGACAGTTAATTGAACCATTGCCATAAACGTAACCCTATCTCATACTTTTTGTCCTAAGCATAAGTCTCTAATACTACCGGTTAATTTTTTGATCATGACAAGTAATAGTTTAACCAAAAAGTTTTATCGATAACTTGATCTAATATCATACGGACCGATCGTATAAGGTGATCAAACATAGAAAAGGTTACGGCATGTTCCAATACAAGCGGAATTAAAATATCAAATAGTACAAAAAATGTCTGAATAGTTTTTAGCTGGATTTTAAAGGATAAATCAGTAAAGGTCAC
>JABUQX010015234.1:0-7500 GCA_015478945.1 Trachelipus rathkii
AGAGATTTTTAGAGTCGTACTTTTTGAAGGACATTCGATACTTAAGTTATAATGTGAAAAGTTATAATTCTGTGACACCGAAGAGTCAGGAGAGCACGATAACTAAACATAGATTACCCCAGCTTTAACTAATTAATAACACTACAATCCTAAATAATGGAAATTTTAAATGAAGCAAAGAGAAAAGTTATTATTTAAAATTAATTAAATTACAGTTTATCTAAAAATCGAATTGACCGGATCAATGGGACATTGGAAAGTATTGATCTTCAGATCCAGACGGATTATGTGTTCAGAACGTAAGATATTAACAATGGTAAAAACTAATAAAAAACATATTTACTCTTCCTTGTTTTTTATAATTCGATTCCACTGAGCTCAGTGTTGATTCATAGTAGAGGAATCCAATTTTTAATTATCATGATATATTAAGTACATGCTGAGGAACAGAATTTTATTATCATGATAATATTAAGTACATGAGAATAAAAATAATATTGAAGATACCGAAACAGGCATCAATAAAAAACTAATAAATATATAGTAGCTTCTACTTATTATGTAAATACACACACACACACAACATTATATATAATTATATATATATATATATATTATATATATAATATATATATATATATATATTATGTATATATATATAGTAAATACTGTCAAATTAAACCGCAGTTCAATTTTGTATAGATAAAACTCCTTGAGTGATTCTTCACTAACCAGGATTACAGATCCCGGGCCCCTCGCGAACGGTATGCCCAAGCGTGTTACCACCTCGACCACGACAACCTAAAAAGATACGCGACTTAAACCTATGAAAGAGTGCTCTAATCAATAGGAATAAGGACCGCCTATGGCTGGACGCATACCTTCACCCCACGGGATTCTAGTCCTGGTAAGTGAAGAAATCACTCCAAGGAGTTTATTTTATCTATACAAAATTGAACTGCGGTTTAATTGCAGTAATTACATCTATACAAATAATACTCCGATCTAGAGTGGTCCCCTTACATGGGGGTCCTGTGTTACCTTTGACACGAGTGCAACGGCGGAGATGCGTGCTGAGGTATCTGTCCCGGCCAATAGGCGGTTCCTTTTCCTCATTGAATAGAACACTCCTTCATAGGTTTAAGTCGCGTAACTGTCTTTTTAGCTTGTCGTGGTCGAGTGGTAACAACGCTTTTGGCAATACCGTTCGCGAGGGCCGGATTCTAATCCTGGTAAGTGAAAAATCACTCAAGGAGTTATTTTTACTCTCCTTCTCTCACTTCTCTCTCTCGCTATATATATATATATAATATATATATATATATATATATATATATTATATAATATTATATATATACCTCACTATATATATTATATATATAATATATATATATATATATATATATATTATATATATATATATAAGGAAGAGAGAGGTGAGAGAGAGAGAGAGATAAAATTAACTCCTTGAGTGGATCTTCACTTTACCAGGATAGAATCCCGGGGCCCTCGCGACGGTATGCAAAGCCGTGTTACCACTGACCAGACAAGCTAAAAAGATACGGACTTAAACCTATGAAAGAGGGCTCTATTCAATGGGAATAAGGACCGCCTATGGCCCGGCAGATTACCTCAGCCACCGGGATCTATCCTGTAAGTGAAGGAATCACTCAGGAGTTTATTTTTACTATGCAATTGAACCTGCGGTTTAATTGCAGTTTATTTTACATCTATACAAATTAATCTCCCGATCTAGAGTGGGGTCTCCTTACATGGTCCTGTGTTACCTTTGACCCAGTGCAAGCGGAGATGCGTGGCCCTGAGTTATTCTGTCCTGCCATAGGCGGTCATTATTCCTATTGAATAGAGCACTCCTTCATAGGTTTTAAGTCGCGTATCTTTTTTTAGCTTTGGTTCGTGGTCGATGGTAACACCGCCTTGCGGCATACCGTTCGCGAGGGCCCGGGATGTAATCCTGGTAAGTGAAGAATCGCTCATTGATTTTATTTTATCTCTCTCTCTCTCTCTCTCTCTCCCTCTCTCCTATATATATAATATAATATATAATATATATATAATATATATATATAATATATATATATATATATATATAGAGCTTAGTAAATATAGGTAAGTATATACGAGTATAATAATTAGTATATATATATATATTTAGGTTTTCTTCCCAGAACCAGGTTGCCAGGAAGGAATACAACAAGGAGAAATTATAAACAAAACAGATACTAAAACAGACTCAGTAAAGATGAAAGTGGAAAATAAGAGACAAATTTTTAAAATTGCTTGTTTGAATGTTAGAGGGGTAAATGCTGAGGGTAAAAGAGAAGAGGTTGGGCTGGTTTGCAAGGAGAGGGGAATAGATATTTTTGCTTTAAGTGAAACAAAGCCTAAAAAGGCAAAAAGAGACTGGTTTTTGGATAGCCGTACGGTGACTAGTTGTAGGGGTGAGTGAGAGGGAAAGTGGAATGAGAGAAGGTTGTAGCTGATATTATGAAAGAACGAAATTATGGGAATATGTGAAAAGAAAAGTAAATTTGTTGTTCAAGATTATTGTGGAAAATGAAACTGAGAAGTGTAAAATGGATATTGTATAGTCTATATGCCCCAGAAATGAAAATGCTGAGGAGAGTAAGGGAGGTTGTTTTTGGGATGAACTAAACGAATTGTTTGGTATGTTCAATAGTATGATAAAGTAATGCCTTGCTAGGTATTTTTAACGCAAGGGTGGGGTGAATGTACTAGTGCAGGGGATTATTAAGGCCCTTTTGGGAAGGGTGTTTTTTTTTTGGGGGGGGGGGGGCAGGCAAAAAACAAAAATGGGGATAAGATTGTTAGAATTAAGTGCGATGCGGACAGAAATGATAACTAAGGAAATACAATGGTTTTTTAATAAGAGAAACATACATAAAATATACCTGGGGGGGGGGGGGGGGGGGGGGGGGGGGGGGGGGGTTTAGTCTTTGTCGAGGGGGATTGTGCTCTGCTTGATTATGTATGTGTAAGTAAAATGGAGAAAGACAGGTTGTTGGAGTGTGAATGCCTTAGGGGTGCATGCAGGGGGTATATCTATCACTATTTTAGTAGAAGCAAAGAATAAAGGTAAAGGGGGGTGTGGAAGAAAAAGATTGAAAAATTTAAACTACAGTTGTAGAAGTTACAACAGAGTTGAGAATTTTAGAAAATGAAGAATAATTTCAACAGAATAGAAAGAAATTTAGCAGAAATAATGGGAAATTTAGTGAAGAATAAGTAGAGAAAGAAGGATGTTTTCAATGAGGAATGGAATGCTTTTAAGGAAACAATACTGATGACTGCAAGGTGAATTTGTGGGTTTGTGAAAAAGATTGGCCGAAGGAGTAAATAGAATAGGTAGCAAATGGGAGTGAAGATATAGATGTTATTATTAAAAGGAAAACAAGACGTTTGTTGCTATACATTTTAAGTATTAATAGTCAAGCTTCACCGCCATGGGAGGATACAAGAAAGAGTGGCGTAAATGAAGTTGAAAGGTGAAAGTGGAATAGCTGCAAAAGAACGGGCCAACGAAACAGTGGACAGTGGAAAAGAATTGTTTGCTACTATCAGGAGAAGAGTAAACTATTTTGGAAGGAAGATTAACAAGAAAATTCGGAATAACGAGAGAAAGACGGTCCAATAACTGGACTGTATAAGGCTTTTGGATGGGAATGTAGTTAGTGAATGATATAAGAAGTGGATGGAAGAGATGGAAAGAACATTTTTATAAGGAACTACTAAATGCTGGAAAGAAGAGATTGAGGAGGAAGAAAGAAGACAAATTACAACGATGGAAGAGTTTACGAGATGTAATGTAGGGCATATTACAAAGGATGACATAGTGAATGCTTTGAAAAGTCAAAAGGAGGGAAAATCTTCCTGGGTTGGATGATTACAAATTAAGAAATGTTGAAAAAGGGACGGGTGGAGACATTGTTGTGGAGTGGGCCTGTATGTAGAATTATTTCAATGTTTCTGGGAATCAGTGCGTAAGGTCTACAAAAGATTGGGGAAGATTTCCTGTCTTGTTAGCCAATTATATAAGGGTAATAGGGGACAAAAAAGAGTGTTCTAATTAAGAGGATAATATAGCTTATGAGTGTTTTGTAGGTAAAATATATTGGAAGAGTTATAATAGGAAATAAGTTAAAAGTTTTACAGATATAACTGATTGGAAGAGGACAATGTGGTTTAGGGAATGTGTCGCGGATGTGTGGTATCAGGTATTTTACCCTTTGAGAATTGCTGGCAGAGTAATTCTTAGAAGAAGAAAGACGTTTTCGCATGCTTCTTTGATTTGTGAAATAGGCAAATAATGATAGAGTGGCATAAGGAGGGTAAGTTGTGGAGATAGCACTTAGTAATAAGTTATTGGGTTATTTATAAATGTTTTTGCTATAAAGGGCGGATTAAAGCCATTTAAGAACAAGTAGAGGGGTGTGTTTTAGGATTAACAGAAATGGAAGGGGAAGTGGGTTTTAAAATAGATGGGTCCTGAGACAAGGTTGTTGTTATGTCTCCATGGTTGTTTAATACTTTATAGAAGTTGTAGTTAAGGATATGGAATTAGATTTTGGGAAAGGAGCCTGGTTATGAATCTGAAATGAAAGTAATTTGGGAAAGATAACGTCCTTACTTTTTGCCGACGAATTCCTGTGTTGATTGCCGATACAAAAGGAAAAACTGCCGTGAATTTGGTGCTTGAGTTTGAAGCGAGTGGGTGCCCAAGGAAAAGGATTAAAAATTAATCCTGCTAAAAGTAAAGTGATGAAAATTAGTACAAAACCCAAAGGAGACGATTCTCAAGCTAGGTTGGATATCATAAAGGTGAATGGGGAAAGCCTAGCAGAGACTACAGTCTTTAGTTACTTAGGAAGGATATTGGGGGCTTTTCGGAGGCACGAGAAAGAGATTTTCGACCATAGGGTTGCCCTGAGGGTGAAGAAGTATTAGCAGTCCCTTAGAAGATTATGCAAATAAAGAGGAAAATTTCACAAGAAGGTAAAAATGAAATTGTTTGAGTGTATATTTGTTCCAACTGTTCTGTATGGATGTGAAACGTGGGCATTAAACACTAAGATGAAAAAAAAGAGTTGAGGTTTTGGAAATGAAAGGTTTACGAGATATTTGTGGGGTAAAGAGAGTAGATAGAATTAGAAATGTAGGGATAAGGGATATGTGCCGATAGGAGAAGTCAATGATGGAAAGAGCAAATCAAGGGGTACTAAGATGGTATGGTCACGTGCTTAGAATGAATGATAATAGATTGACTAAGAAGGTTTTTAAATCCGAAGTGGTAGGTAATAGGAGAAGGGGCAAACCCAAATGGAGGTGGGTTGATGGAGTAAAGGAGCTATTAATAGCAAAGGTGATTAGTATGGATGAAGAAATTAGTTTGACGCAGATAGGGTCAGTTGGAGGAGAGTAGTACATGGAAAGTTTCATTTTAAAGGTTGCAATAATGAAACCAACCTGGAAACATAGCAAATAATCCAAAAGCAATTCCCCGATCCTGCAACTGACCACACACCGCCTGCAGTTAATGTGGGAAGACGTGATGAGCCATAATAATAAAAAGATTAACATATATATTATATTTAATATATATACTATTATATAATATTATCTAGATATCTATATTATACAATTATATATATTTATTATATAATTTTTAGTGATGAGGTAAACATCCACATGCGCGGAGCATTCCGCACCATTATTAAAAAGCTCGCAAAATCCGCATTCCGCATCCGCATCCGCGCTTTTGCCCCTGCGGATGTTGCGCGGATATTATTGTCGAGATTTGATTAAGAATTTTTAATAAAAAAATACTAAAGATGAATCTGAAAATGAAAATGACAATGAAAATGGTTGAAGGCAATTCAAAAAAAGGCTTGATATTCCATATCTTTAATGTTATGAAAGCATTCGACGACCAGCTGGAAATAGTACACTTTCATATGATGAAATTGAAATGGTATTGCTAAAAGAACCTCTTGCTCGTACGCCAGTTCGTATTCCAAAGTTAACATTCTTACTAATGTGGAAAAATGACAAATCATATCACACACATAAGTCTATTGAAACCATTTGAAGAATTTACCAAAAAAAATTCACTCAGTAGATGATAGATTTTGCACATGCCGAATTTAAAAAATTTGCAAATGCTAAAACAAGCATTTTGACCATCTTCCAAAATGAATAAATGTATGACGGTTTTAAAAAGAATGAAAAGTGTAATAAAACGACAGCTAGAAAAACGCTTTGGTTCTGTTGGAAAATGAATTGACCTTCAATACTACTTGCAAACTTACTTAGATCCTTGTTTAAAGGCAAGTGTTTTTATAACACAATATTAGAACAAGTTAAATCGTTACTTTTTTGTTGCAGTGAAAAAATTCAATCGAACAGTCCTAATTACACCGCCCATTAAAGTAAAAAACAAATCTCACGAACCAACACATTTTATAAGTAAATCAATAGCAGATTCACTGGAAAAATTTCTGAACAGTCCAGTAGTGATGAAGAAACACATACATTGCCAAAGATGTAGTGCAATTGATTGAACAACTAATCACCAAAGAAAAAAGAATAGATGCAGAGATGATCCTATCATTGTGAAAAGTTAGGGAAAATGTTTACCAATGCTTGAGTAAACTTTGCAAGGAAATACTTGGCATGCCATCCCACTTATGTTTTCCAAGTGAAAATTAGTAATTTAGCAATGCCTGGACTAATATAATAGAAAAGAGGCAACTGACTCTGCAGTACGAAAGGGCCGGAATTGATGTTTCTCAAGCAACAAACCTTTTCCATATTTTGCAATATTCACCATGGTGCAAAAAGTTTATAATCCATTGTAAAATCTCTTTTCATTACGGTCGGAGGGTTGGGTAAGAGGTTTGGTGGGGTTTTCTTGCCATTGAGTTTGAGTCCCCGTCCCCCCGTCCCTGGTAACACAATTTATTAATAGATTGTGGACTTAATAACTCATCTCTCTCTCTCCTCTCTCTCTCTCTTCTCTCATCCTCTCTCTCTCTCTATAATAATATATATAATATATATATTATATATATATAAATATATATTATATAATATATATATATGTTATATATATATATATATATCTATATATTATATATATAACTATATTATAATATATATATATATATATATATTATATATATATATATATATATATATATATATATATATATATATATATATATATATATATATATATATATATATATATATATATATATATATATTTATATATTCTATATTTTTTTTCTTATATTATATATATATTATATATATTATATATTAATATATATATATTATAAATATAATATATTTATATATATATATATATATTCGCAATTACTCTGTATTTCTTAAATGGTCGTTATTTTGAAAGATATCAAGGAAAAATGTGCAAGATAAATTTTTCTCATCAAACTTCAC
>JABUQX010015234.1:27500-30000 GCA_015478945.1 Trachelipus rathkii
TAATGTGTCCTCGACTGCTATGTTATTTTGCATATATAAAGTTACACAGCCGGTTTTGGTCCTTTCTATAACCTGTTTAATATATATAATATATATATTAATATATATAGCTATATATAGTACTATATATATATATATATCATATATATATAATATAATATTATAATATTATATAATATATAATATGTATATATATATTTTTTATATATATATATAATATATATATATATATATATATATATATATATATATATATATATATATAATATATCATATTAATATATATATAAATATATATATATATATATATATATATATATATTATATATTATATAATATATATATATATTTATATATAAAATATTATAATATATAATATATATTACTATATATATTATTATATATATATATATATATATATTATATTATATATATATATTATATATATATTTATATATATATATTATATATATATATATATATATATATATTAATATATATACATATATATATATATATATATATATATATATATGTATATATAATATATTATATATATATATTATATTAATATATTAATAATATATATACTAATATATATACTATATATATTATATATATATATATTATATATATATATATTAATATATATATTATATTATATACTATATTATATATATATTAAATACTATATATATATATATATATCCCTATATATATATATATATAAATATACTTTTATTATGTATATTAAATATATAATATTAAAAAAAAAAAAAAATTTTATATATATATATTACTATATATATATATATAATATATACATATATATATATCTATATATATATATTATAATATATACTGTGTACTTTTTAATACATATTATATATATATATATATATATAATATATATTATTATATATTATATAAATATATATATATATATATATATATATATATATATATATATATATGTACAGTATATATTGAAGTAAGGTTATTGAAATTTCAATATGGTTTGTTCGCTTCATATCTCATTTTAGTCAGTTGCTCAGAGAAGACAACCATCATTCTTTTGTAATGTGAAAAGCGATTCCTAGTTAAATTAAGAGAACACTTAATACACACTTTTAACAAGTACATGACATAGCATATATATACAATCTGTTATAAAAATTAAATATCATAATAATGACGTATCGCATATTAGCTACACAATGGTTCAACAAGCGGTATTTTCGATTTTTCCTCCTCTTTTGAGTCAATGGCTTTTTAGGGGTCCTCCGCCATATTGGTAGTGTGTTCTGCTATACTGAAGGTTCGTTTGTCTTATCCACTTTCTTATTGTCTTTTAAATAGCCAGTTTGATTTTCTGAAAATAAATATTTGTTAAATAAAATGAAAATAAGATAAAAATAAAATAAATTAAAAAAAATAATAAAGGTGATCAACATGACGTTTTTTTGTTTTTTTTTAAATCCAACGCATTCTTCAACTGCCAATTATGTCTCTCTGAATCCAGTTTTGTACCAATAAATTTCTTTTACATTTTTTTAATTTCATTTTTATAAGGGAATCAATACGCAATTCTGAAGCTTAATGAAATGAGGTTTCCTTTTTTTTTTTTTTTTTTTTTTTTTTTTTTTTTTATTGATTAATTATTGAAATATGACTTAGGCAGAAAATAAATTAGGGAAAATTAGTGTTTGCCGCAGAATTTGAAAATCGAAAATTCCTTGACTACGCCTTTTCAAAGAATTGTTGAATGAGTGGAAAACAAACCAAGATCAGTAAAGGAACCTCTGTTAAAAATGCAAGCAGGGCTTAAGAACCCAAAGTAGTTAACCAAATTTAAACTAAATTATTTGATATCTATATATGAAATTTTTGAAAATAATTTTGAGAGAACAAATGTCTAATTCACACAAACAGACACACACACAAATATATATATATATATATATTATATATATAATATATATATATATAATATGTATATTATATATATATATATATAATATATATATATATATATATATATATAGTAATTGGAAAAGAAAGCAGCCTTACTTCCCTCTTTATACCTTTCAGTGAGAACTCATCGCAGTCATAAAAATCCACCCTAAGCATCACGGGACCGCAATGGACCCTCACTATGGCATCTTGTCAATGTAGGGTTCATCACTTGGCCCAGGTGGGCAAACCTACCCCCTCACAAACCCCAGCATTCACTCTATTATGCACTTTCCTTCTTCTCCTAAATGTAAACTCACATTCCTCTCCTCCAGGCAATCCTTTACTGACTCATCCACTTTTTCTTCGTCTCGCCAGCCGGCCTGATTTCAAGCTCCTCACCACTATTTATCCGCTTAACAACGACTATATTCCATCCTTTCACATGACCATAACCATCTAAACGTTTTACATTTATTCTCTCATTTACTCCTTTCTTACACCAAACACAACTCCCTAATGCGTTTATTCCTCATTTTATCAATCT
>JABUQX010015234.1:35000-37500 GCA_015478945.1 Trachelipus rathkii
TATTATAACAAGCGTTCAATAGGTTTTAAAATTAGTACCAGCCATACTATAGTGTTATTTTAATGTAGTTATAAGATTTTTAACATTTAAACATAATTATACCTAATAAAAGTACCAAAATTTATAGGAAGTTTAAATCTTTGAAAATGCTCCAACAGTAGTGAGTGAAAAAAGAATAATAGACAAATAAACCATCTCAAGGGTGCAAAACATTAAATAATAATATAACTACGTACAAAGTAGTACCTACAATATCATATAATATAATATATATATTTATATATATTATATATATATATATATATATATATATAACTATTATATATTATATATATATATATATATATATATATATATATATATATATATATATACTGCAGATTGATAAGATAGATAGATAGATAGATAGATAGATAGATGAATAGATAGATAGATAGATAGATAGATAGATAGATAGATAGATAGATTCAAAATTTAATTGAAAACTGAAGAAAATTGAAATTATTAAGGGAAAAAGTAAATTAAAATTTTTAAATAAAGAATTTCAAAATTAAAATTTGAATTATAAATTGATGAAAATATTTCAATAATGAAGTGTAATTAAAAAAAAAAAAAAAAAATAAATAATCACTTTTAAGTGAAAATTTTAAACTAAAAATTTCAATAATTCTAAATCTTCCCTAAGAAAAACACGAAAATAGTTTGAAATTATATTTAAAAAAAATTTAAAAATTCTGAACTAAAACTTTTATTAATTCTCAATCTCACCTTAAAATACATGAAATAATTACATGAAATTATTTTTAATATATATATATATATATATATATTATATACTATATATATATATATTATAATATATATATATATATATATATATATATATATATATATTATATATATTATATATATATATATATATATATATATATATATATATATATATAATATATATATATATATATATATAATATATATATATATTTATTTTTTACTAAAATTTTCAATAATTCTAAATCTCGCATAAAAACATGTAAATAATTACTTAAATTATCTATAAAAAAAAAAAAAATTTTTTGCAAAAATTTTTCATTAATTCTATATCTCACATAGAAACACATGTGAATAATTACTTAAAATTACTGTTTCAAAAAAATTAAAAAGAAATTTATTAAAATTTTCATTAATTCTAAATCTTACCTAAAAAGACATGAAATTAATTACTTAAAAGTTGTTTTAAAAAAAACAAATAAAAAAAAATAATTAAAATTTTCGTTAATTCTAAATCTCATTTAAAAACAAATAAAAATAATTACTTAAAATTACAATTTTAAAAAAATTAAAAAAAAAATTTATTAAAATTTTCATTAATTTTAAATCTCACATAAAAACACATGTAAATAATTACTTACAATTATTGTTTTAAATTTTTTTTTTTTTTTAAATTATTAAAATTTTCAGTAATTCTAAATCTCACATAAAAACATATGTAAATAATTACTTAAAATTATTTTAAAAAGATTAAAAAAATAAAAAATTATTAAAATTTTCATTAATTCTAAATCTGACCTAAAAACACACCAAAATTTAAATATTGGATAGGCCAAAAGATTTCCATTCTTAATAATTATTCAACCATCGTCCCTGAAATTCATTTGTAAATTATGTACACTTTTAATATTTAAACCAAACATAGTTATGGATTTATATTGATTGTTAAATGTTTGGTTATGAAAATGGCTGAAAATTATGCAAGCTTTTAAATATGCAGTTTTCATTTGCTCACTCACTTATTATTCATATTCATTCATATTTGCTTGGACATAAATGAATAATAGACGAATATGCATATTAACTTGATTCATTTATAAAATATGTATTTGGAGAGAGTGTGAATAAATCGATGTGGTTTCTCTCTCTCTCTCTCTCTCTCTCTCTCTCTCTCTCTCTCTCTCTCTCTCTCTCTCTCTCTCTCCTCTCTCTCTCTCTTTGCTCTCTCTCTTTCTCTCTCTCTCTTTCTCTCTCAATTACTCTTTCTATCTCTCTTGTCCTCTCTCTTTTTCCTTAGTTGCTGCATTTATTCTTCTTTCTGTCCTATCTGAGTTATTGTGTTTTTCATGTCCGATCTCTCAATATATATATATATATATATATATATAATAATACTATATATATATATTATATATATATAATATATATATATATATATATATAATATATATATATATATATATATATATAGAGAGAGAGAGAGAGATCTAGAAGAGTAGTTAGAATTGAAGTATTCATCTAATGATTTAGACTTTTACAGTTTTTAGAAAAGCAAATCAAGAAGCATTGCCTTCTCATCCTGATAATTGTTTTCTTGGCAAATAAGGAATTGACTATTTTTCACATAATTAAACATTTGAATTTGCATCCTTATTTCTTTAACCGAAGAATAATTAGTATCCTATAGGAAAGACCAAAGTTGCTTTTATAAAATGAAGGTTAGTATTTA
>JABUQX010015234.1:42500-45000 GCA_015478945.1 Trachelipus rathkii
CTTTTGGCTGAAAGAACATCTTTCCCCATTGAGAAAAAAGTCTCCTCCACTGCTGCGCTCGAAAGGAGTGAGATGTGTTATACCTTTCCGTAAATTAAGACATAAAGAATTGTGTTGGTTTACTTTCCGGTTGGTACTCATTCGTCGGAGTTTCAATCTTCCAATCCACACTTCTTTCTATCCAAATCCTTGATCTATGGTCTGGGTCCTTGGTTTTTTGTATTGACCCTTTCGATTAAACTGTCTGTTTATCTTTATTTGAGTGAGTCGTGCCTCAGAGGAAGTCTGCCAACTTCGTTTTTTTAATTCGCCTTGCACTGTATTGCTACCTAAGAAGTCACTGGCTCGTTAGATGCTCTCTAATAGGAGAGCCGGCTTCAAAATAACCTTCTTATAGCCTTATACATTCCTGTTAACCCACACTGGTCAGGTCATCGACTCGTTCAAGCATGTTCAGAAGAATACATCGGGTGAAAGGCCAGCTGCCAATTGACACTTCCCAGGTCTTTGAAAGGAGTGATTTTCCAAATTTTTTCTTATCAATGCCATTCCTAGAATCTCTCTACTCAGAGAGGCTCTCATAATGGAAAAGTCGATTCTTTTGTCTTCACTTTAGTTTCTTCTTAATTGTGGGTGGAGAGGGTGGGGAAGATAGGCTACCTAGATTAACACATACCTTCCCTCTTGCTTGAAGGATAATCAAAAGCCTTGGCGATATGACGCCATAATCCTCTGAATCAATATTCTTTTAAGAATGAAGACATCGGTCTTCCAGTGAAAATTGAACTTTAGCTGTGTAATGATTTTATATAGTGCTGACATTTTCCCATCTGAAAATAAATTATTAAATGCTCTGACGGAGTCATATGTCGAGTTCCAGCGTGTTGTACTGGGGATCACCAACCTTCTCTCCAACTCCTTCAGAATTATGTTAGCTGCCAACATTATGCTTTCGGCCCCTCTGCTGAATTCCAATAAGCTCTGCGTTTTTCCCCCATAAGCTTTTTTGTTGAAACGTGGATCTAAGAGCGAACTGCAATTTAAAAGGATTTGCGAGCATCCGTAGGTCGCCAACCACAATTCCAACTTGAAGCAGCCCACACATCTCTAATGTGTTTAGGAAAGGTCAATCCTTTCTTTTTCCCCTATCTCCCTGAGTAAGGGTTTCCTTTAGGGTGATCACTTGCAGAGCTTCCGTCTCTTTCGACAATCTCAACATCCTGATCTTCCACCCTGAAGTTGCAGTCTTCATCATCGTCAAAATCAGATCTCCTGATTTATAAACAGGCTCTGTCCCACAATACACCACTTTTAGAATAATTCTATAAAAATTCCTATATCAAAGTTGCTTAAATAACCATATGTCTGTAGCTCGTAACATGGTTTAATTTAGCCCTGATATGGAAAAAATGTGGAAAAAAAGTGAACTTGACATGAACATATGATGTTGGGGGCAAGAAATTCAAAGTAATAGTGGCCTGTTTACCCCGGGAAAGTAAGACAAAAGAACGACCGTATACCATCTGGCAGCGGTCAGTCTTTTGATCCATTCCAATAAGCTGTCTTTCTAGATAAAACTTTGTATTATGAGCTTGACCAACAATCCACAATTGTGGCCACCCAATAGACTTTCCGAAGGAGGCTGTTTGTTAAGAATTTCATTTGTTTAATGAAATCAATAATACTTTTTAAAAAAAAAGGAATAGAAATAAGGATAGTTATTTTTATGCACTCTGAGAAATATCACATTGAAAATTCTCTTCAAATATATATATATTATATATATATATATATATATATATATAATATATATATATATATATATATATATATATATATTATATATATTATATATGTATATTTATATATATATATAATATTAATATACTATTTTATATACATTATTAAAGATGAACTTAATGCATGCTATCGCTAGAATCATTGTAAGCTGTCGTTTACCTCCAGACCAAGTGATTCGACGCGACATAATCGATTTATTTAGGTTTTTAAAGGTTAGAACACAAAGCTGAAGAAATGAAAAGAAGATTCGAAGAATTTAAGGAGAGCATGTTTAGACGACTCAAATAAGCCCATACATATCTTGGTCTACATTCAACTCTACTATAACGCTTGCACCAGACGAGACGAGCGCCAAAAAGGCGTCGTCTTGATGCCTGGTTGGCCGAGCTCCTTCACTCATTTGGCTGGCGACGTTGTCTCACTACTGCTTGGAAGAGTAAGGGGATGCCTCGATCCTTGTTTACCACGTTTTGACCCACTCTTGACTAGCTCTTCAAACTGTATTTGTTTGGTTTAATATAACCTTAGTATATATATATATAGTATTATAGTATGTATATATATAGTATTATATTATATTATATATTATATATATATATTATTATATATATATATATTATATATATTATATTATAGGTTATGGCAAATATTATTATATCTGCGGTATATTTAAATATATAGTTAGGTATTACTATATATA
>JABUQX010015235.1:0-2500 GCA_015478945.1 Trachelipus rathkii
TATATAAAGAACTTATTTTGTACTTGTTATTGTTGTTGTTTTCTTGTTTTGTGTGTTGTTGTTGTTGTGTTGTGTTCGTTGGTTGTTTGTGTTGTGATTGTTGTTGTCTAACCGAAAATATATACCCTTTGAACTAGATATGGTTTCATTCGTTACGTTCCGCTATTACTTGTTTACTTTCTTCTGATTGGTTGAAAGAAAGAATCTCATTTACCTTTATAGATCCTTATACATACGGAAATTTTGTCAAGTAAGACATTTTTCGTTGTGTTGGTATGATGACCTCTCATTCTGCTCCTACGAATGTCCTCTTTACGAGGACCTTCGTAATACCCAACGATGTGTCAATTACATTTTTTCGCGTAAAACGAATGGAAAGCAATATATTACCTGTATTCCAATTGGAGGTGCAAGTAATAGACCTTTAATCATCTCGGTTGAAGAATTCCTCAAGATTATCGACAACGTTGAAGCTTGGGTGAAGACTGAGTATGTGTCATCTGAGACATCGCCTCTTGCTGAAATCAGAGGTGACAGCTTAAGAGGCTATAATAGAATAGATGTTGCTTTCACTGCATCTGATAATGTTAAAAGTATTGATGTAACGCAACTATGAAACCCATGATGCTGTCACATTCATTGCGTACGTGTATAGTTTCACTGTTCGTCATTGCTGAAAATATTAAACAGCTTGGTTAACATAAAAACGACTTAAAGTCTCATCTTAAAGATGTTGACATACTCGAGGACTTAATTCATATAGCTCATGGTGTAATCTACGATATTTACACCGAAACATGTGGTTTCCCGTATAATGCAGATACAGAAATGCCTGAATAACGTTGTTATCATTCAGGATTACGTTTATTCTCTCTGCGCGTGAGAGAGTTGAGTGCTGTTTGAACCGAATATGCAGAAAAATGATTGAGTGCCGCAGTATGTATTTATGCTTACATCCTTTCGGATGGTGTTGAATCTCTGGAGAAACATATAGAACTTGCTCAAATTTTTCACAGAATCCTATGTCTCCCTGATTAGATGGATTAATATATTTAAAATAAAAACTTATATGTTTGAATGTATTTATTTATTTAATGTTCTTTTTATTGAAAATTATATGTTATACACCTGAAAATTTGTTTTACTGTCCCCCCTTATGTACGCTTTGTTGTTTAAGATGTTGGGTCTGGTTGTTTATTCGTGCAACCGTTGTGTGTTAAGTATGTTATGTTGCCATAGTGTTTAGGCTTTACAGAGATAAAACTTTACCTTGTTGTCTTTATTCCATTAGTAATATGCTGGTTACGGTTAGCGTTTGTAAATTTTTTGTTAAAATATTTACTATGTTAATGTAAGAATTAACACATTGTCGTGTTGGAGATATGTTTGATTAATATACCGAATGATTTTGCTTTTGTGATGTCTTGTTAGTTACTTTTACTGTTGATAAGTTTGGACCTTTGTTAATGTTAGCAGTTTATTCTTGCTTAAGATGTGTCAGGCTTGTCGTAATATATTATATTCTTAGTTCTGGCCATGTTACGGTGGCTTTCTTAATGTGAAAACTTTGTTACGTTAGCATACTTTCGTTGGTCTGTATGATAATTACGCAAGGTTATGGTAAATTTTTGTTAAAAATATTACCATGTTAATTTGTTAAAAATTAACATTGTTATAGTTAGAGACATGCTGAGCAAGTCTGAATAAAGTACGGTTTTTGAATTGTTAGTGTTAGTTACTTTACTTGTGGTAAGTGTGAAACTTTGTTAACGTTGACCTTTTATTCCTGTTTAAGATGTGTTAAGTTTGTCAGTGTGGGGTAAATTCATAGTTCAGATGATGCTAAGTAGGTTTATTAATGTGAAAACTTTGTTACGCTGTCGGTCAGTGTAAGGGTAACTTAATATGTATGATAGAGATATGCTTGAAAAATAAGAATAGGTTACGTTTTGCGTGCTTTGTTAGTTACTTACTGTTGTTAAGTTTGTGGAACTTTGGTTTAGTTGACTGCTTATTGTCTTGCTTAAGTTGTGTTAGGTTTGTCTCTGTACATTATTTTCTTAGTTCATGTACGTCATGCTTAGCTTTATTTATGAGGAGAACCTATCTATGTGAGTATATTCTTGATCAGTATGATAATTAATCAATGTTGTGATAAATTTTTTGATTTAAATGTTATTGTGAACAGGGTAAGGTTAACCGATAATAGTGTTAGAGATATGCTATGACGTCTTTGGATGTTTTGCTAGTTACTTATACTATGTTGTTAAGTGTGAAACTTTGTTAACAGTTAACCGTTTATTCCTGTTTAAGACTTGTCAGGTTTGTCCGTTGTGTATTATTATTCTTAGTTTAAGATGTGCTAAGTAAGTTTTATTAAGTTGAAAAACTTTGTTACGTTGACATATATTGATTGATCTTTGTATAAAGAACTTGATTTTATGTTATGTTATCCAAATGATCACTCAAATGTGACTTGAATCAATAGATCAATAGATCA
>JABUQX010015235.1:12500-30000 GCA_015478945.1 Trachelipus rathkii
TTTCAGAATTATTTTTTTCTTCCTTCTTTTTTTTTATATTGAAAAATGCTTTATGAGATTTCCTGAAGTAATTTATTCAAAATCTTTTAGTAAATTTACTCGCATTATTGAAATTTTAATTGAAAAAAAACTCAACAAATTGTGTGAATCGGAAGAAAATAGAAATAAAATTTTAATGATAATTTTATATATCACTAAAAATAATCAGAAAGACTATATACTACTATTACTTTAGTAAGTTTTTTTTTTTTTTTTTTTTTTTTTTTTTTTTTTTTTTGTTCAGGTTATAAGTTATTGAAACAGGAGGCAACATCTTCATTTCAAATTCCAAAATATGCTTTTAATGCTTGCTTTAATTCATATATTTTTTTTTAACTTTCTTGTTTTCACCTCTAAATAATTAGGTCCTGTACTTCCTTCTTTCCGTCGTAGGAGCCTAATAATATTATGAACTAACTGTATTACGTGCTTTTAAGCTTTTAAGTGCTTTAATTTGTTAATCTGCCAGAAAAAAAAGCGAAAATTTAAATTTCTAAGGCATAAAAATTTCCTTTATCGCAGTAAACTACACAACACACACACACAACACCACACACACACACACACACACACACACACACACACACACACACACACACCACACAACACACACACACCTACACACACACACACACACACACATATATATATATATTATATATATATATATATGGTATAGATATATATATTACGATATATAATAATATATATATATATATATATATATATAAATATATATATATTATATATATTATATATATAATATATTATATATATATATATATAATTATATATAATATATTTATATTTATAATAATGGATACTTACATTTGTTGTATATATTATATATAATATATATATATGGTATATATATATAAACGAGTATAAAATTATTTGTGTGTATAAAGTTTATTCCTCGATTACAAAGTTAAGGATAATATTTAAAAACTTAGCGGACATTTAAGAGCTGAAAACAGTTAACAAACTTTGTATATTTGTTGGTCCAACAGCAGTAATATCAATTAGCTCTGCCAGAACTTCTTTTAATGTAATAATATTAAAGAAATATTATCAAAAAGGTACTTTTGAATTTGGCAACTTCTTTAATGGTTTTATATCCCCTTTTGAAATTCCGTTTTTTTTACATTGTAACCTTCACCCCCCTTTTGTTAATGTTGAATCAAAGTATAAAGTTAACTGAATTTTCTTTATTTAACAAAAAGGGGAAAAAATGAGGTTGCTAGTTAGTATTTTCTTTACTATTTTATACCTTATTTAGTTGTCAGGTTCTATTATACTAAGTCTCCTTTAGTTTTTTTTTTTTTTTTTTTTTTTTTTTTTTTTTGGGCCTTTGATATTTTTTCCTTTTTAACTTGTAATACGTGGTTCAACGATTTTCTTTCTATGTAGAATATATATACTATATATATATATATATATTATATATATATATAATAATATTATATTATATATATTATATATTATATATAATATATATATATATTATATATATTATATATTATATTATATATATATATATATATATATATATATATATATATATTTATATTTATACATATGTAGAGAGAGAGAGAGAGAGAGAGAGAGAGAGAGAGAGAGAGAGAGAGAGAGAGAGAGAGAGAGAGAGAGAGAGAGAGAGAGAGAGAGAGAGAGAGAGAGAGATAATGAGAGAGAGAGAGAGAGCAAAAGTCAAGAATATATATAGGTTAAAATATCATCAAAATCAAATCAAAATACATTTGACTTTGTATCAAAGCTTATGTGTTTTCGTAACACATAAATATAACTTTCGATTTTTTTGTACATAAAAAGTAATGATATACATTCGAATTAAAATTTACAAAAGCTAAATACTTTTCTTTATTTATTAATTATACAGTGCTCTAAACCTTAGATTTAAAGCATTATTTTTGACGATAAAATAATTGCACTGGTCTTTAAAGGTTTCAAGACAGCCATCAATTTCTACTACAAGTGTTCAACTTTAAATACTGCTGTGAAAGAAACTGTTTTAAATTCGTTTCAAGGATTTTGTAGGTGATTACGTTTAAAGTATAACACAATTCAATATTATTGTAATGAAACATAATGGTGTTTGATGGTTCAGTGGTAGTTGATTTACCTTGCATGTTAGAAGATATGGTTCGAGACATGTCGGAGTGGGAAAATGTGAGTTATTTTTACTTCACACTTTAGCATAGTTTCAGCCAGACATAAATGAGTATATTAATGGGGTATTTTGTTAATGATGGAATAAATAACCGCCATCCACGATAAGCTTCTCCAGATAGCGGAATCGTTTGAAGTCCAACAAGAACCCAGGGAACTTTCACAAGGAGTGCCGCTAAATAGGTGTAAATTTTTTTGCTGGAGGTGTGGGATGGAGGAGTATTATTTGAAGGTTTAATCTAAGTTTATTATAAACTGTTTCTATGAATTTCATTTTGATGTTTTAAATGTCAAAATATATTAACAAATATGTCGGGAAACGACAGACTGAAATTTTCACGAACATTTTGAAAACAATGATAATACAATTGCCAAACTCTGATAATTATTAATGACATTATTTGGCAAATTTTAAGCAGATCACGGCATATTTTATACGAAATTATTCAGCATAACATATCTTGTTAGTAGTATGGGAACACTATGCGCGACCACTTTTTTCTATATAAATGAATAGAGTATATGAGTTAGTATAGGTGTTGGTGATATGGCGGAATTGATAGACCCGATAGGCTATGCAATGCCGACAACCGGATGTTTTTGTACGTTGTAAACTTTATTGGGTCTGGTGCTTCATGTCTGTATTCTGTTGGTTGTTTGTCTTGTATTTATTATTTTATTATGTAAGTCGAGAAATTATGATACGGAGTGGATCATAATTTTGAGTGTGTTGTTGTGCTTTGTAATGAACTCGACTCACAATTCCGATTTCCGACTTTTCCGATCACTTCGGCTGCTCTGTTCGCGGGGTAATAATTACTCCTGATCCAAGCGCTCCGGCTGCGGGCGTCGTTCTTAGGTCGTCTCCGGGGTCATCTGCTTGGAGTATATTATTGCTATACTAGTGTTCTTATACAACTTAGTGTACATGTATTATTATATTATTACTTATTATTATTAATTAATTATTATTATTATTATTATTATTATTATTATTAGTAGTAGTAGTAGTAGTAGTAAGTAGTAGTAGTAGTAGTAGTTAGTAGTGGATAGTAGTAGTTAGAGTTATCGTATCGTTATAAAATTTGGAGTGGTGTTATTAGATGATGAGGTAACCTTGCTGTATACGAGGTTACATCCGTCATGCTGGGTCCCGATGGGGGATCCCACTCCACTATATAAAATCAAAGTGTTTCTGTTAATATAGGGCATGATATTTGGTGAGATACTTCAGAGCTTGGAGTTTTAAGGAGTTTAAGACTTGATTATCGCCTGATCTGAGGAGTTGGCTGCCGGACCGGGTGCCTTTGGAAGGGGGCTATGCGGAGGGCGCTGCTTAATAAAGCATTATCGATATAACAACAATCGGCTTGTTCACATATATTGGTTATCGAGGTCGTAGAGTTCGAATATTAGGTTATAAGTCCGGTAGGTGGTCTACGGAATCCCCGAGAAGGGCATCCACCCAAATCTGAAATATTGGCGTAGAATGATGAAAACTCGGTATACAACCTTCTGAGGATGTATTTTAGATGACCCCGGGTGTAAAATGACTGTTGGTGCCCCAGACGGGGTACTCACCCAAAATCTGAAATATTGTAGAAAGCTAAAACTTGATATACAGCCTTTATAGGTTGTATCTTAGATGTACCGGGGTATAATGACCGATTTGACCAAATCGGGGACCAGCCCCACAAAAACTGATCATCACTGAAATTTTGACATGAATGATGAAAACTCGGTATACAACCTTTGAGGATGGATTCTAGATGACCCTGGTGTAAAATGAACTGTGGGTGCCCGCAGACGGGGTACTTGCAGCCAAACTGCATGTTCAATATTTGACATAGAAACGAACTTGATAATACAGCTTTTTAGAGGGTGTATCTTAGTATTATCGCAGGGGTAAGGTACGATTTGACCAATTCGGGGACCAGCCCCCACCAAACTTGAAATATTGACCTAGAACGATGAACTCGGCGCATATTTAGAGACTTGTCTTTCATATCTAGTACGCATATCATGATAATGGGTTTTAAATATTCTCGTTTCACATCCAAAGGGGGGTCAAACAGCCCACAAAATGAAATATTGTTTGCGTAGACAACGAAAGCTATGTATCTCTTTCTTATGATGGTGTATTCTCGACAATACAGAAAACGTGAAATGATATAGATAAAATAATAAAAATATAATCTAAAAAAAAAAATTAATAAAACAAAAGATTTTTAATAATTTTGACTTAAAGAGTATTTTTGTGCTCAATTAGGTAAACTTTAAAATTTTAATAAATTAAAAAAAATTTTTTAAACAAAAGCAAAAATTGACTATTTTTTTTTTCTTGTTAGATGTTATAACTTTATATATAAATTCATGTTTTTTATATAATCAAAGTTCCTTCTAGCTTCCTGGATGTCTGTATGGTCCTCTGAGCTCCTCTCCTCGTCCTACGACCTCATCTCAAGACCCTCCATTATATCTAGTGATTAGTCATATTCTGTATATTATTATGTACTAAAGAATTATTTTATTATATTGGTTGTGTTGTGTATGCGTGTTAGAAAGATTTTAGATTTTTAACTGGAGAGTTGGTTATTATCTCGGCTTTTTATAGTATTAATATACTTAAGAAATGTGGGTTTGTGTGGTGACGTCGTGAGCCACCTCGCTCAACACTCACCTAGAGGTAACGCACCTGTCGGCGGCCTCTCTCCTACTTCAAGATCCTGATATTTATACATTAGCATAGGTAATATTTTAACCAAAATTTTTCATTAATAATTATCATAGTGATCACCTGTATACCGTAGGTGTGACTGTTACAAAGATCCATCGTAACAAATAAAGTAACTACATTGTGTGTTATCAGGAGGAACTACTCTTCTCTAAGGGTAGAACTGTATCAGCCGTGATGGTTGTGTGTAAGAGTGAGAGAGTAGTGAAGTATTCTTCACAGGCAGAGTGTGTGAGTGCATGTACCGGGTGGTTGGTTAAAACTGATCATTTGATATAGGTGCTGATATACAAAGTGTCTCGATCAGGAGGTAGCACGGCAGGAGATCATATGACTGCAACTACCTAAGTGATAACGTAAGCGATTCAAAACGTGGTGCGACACATCTTGAAACTTGAATAAACGGTTAAGCAATAGAAGGGCTGTGTCATGACAACATAAGTAGAGTAGACGTAAGATGGGTGAGCGCGAGAAGCGTAGTAGCTTGATTCACACTTTTTCTAACATATCTACAATGTTTTTTACATTAACATAAGTAACATTTAAGCAAATTATTGTGATCTCACAACATTGTGTAAGTTATCTGTGACTGAGAATTGAGATATATCGGTTCTATAGAGTAATCAGAGTTTTCGATACTGTATGATATTTTGTAAGCAGAGTAGATGATCAATGAAATAACGAATATAATGGTACACCACAATCGTTAAACACATCTTATCACGAATAAGCATCAACATTCAACAAAGTTCAATGAACTTAACAACTGTGGACATAACTACATTTATGCATCAATACGTAAGCTTATTTCCTGCTTTGCCAACATAATCTCGTACCATTAGTCATTATTATATTTTTGCAACGCGAATATAGTAAGATTATCAAAATTTATCCAATCTGGTGGTGTAATTATCAATACTTTGAACAAAGGGCCCGAAATACGCTTAACGGTGTGGTGATTGCAGACAAAGATTTCACATCAATAAAGCTAACATACGAGTGGATCTATACCTGAATGTATCAATAATATGCAGTTGTATAACATACAATCGAATTAATAACCTATTGTTCTCTTCTGGAATAATCACGTGAAATCTTAGATGGAATTTTCATACTTAACAACAGTAAAAGTAAGTATCGTGGGTCGCTGATCTACAAATTAGGTCGTGAGACCTGGTTCGAAGGCGTACTGTTTTTCAATACCGGTGAGTCTCTGTAAATATAAACTATTTTCGTATATACTGAGTGCCGCTGTAATGTGATTGTTGCATCACGCGCGTAACTAGCATTATCATACGTATCAAGAATATATGCGAAGTTAACAAAGTATTTGGCTTAACATAAACTAACATATCATAGTCTGACAAAAGAATATGAACAAAACCGATAACCTAATCACACCTATAAACATAATATTGGGGATACGGCTAACATTAAAAATTGCTTTATTTAGTTGCAGACAGTATGAATGTAACTAGCAAACAATATAGAGAGTTGCCTTTCCATCTTTTTTTCTTTATGTTTTAAAAACTTTTATTTATTTTAACTTATTCTTTAAAACTTTTGTGTTTTTAAAAAACTAGCTATTTGTGAATTTATTTCTTTAAAACAATTTAGTATTCTATAATATTTTATAAAAAGAACTTTTAATTTTTAGCTTTATTTTATCAAAACTTTTTGTTTTTACTAAAATTTTTATTTCTTTTTGTAATGTTAGGTAACGTGAAAAATACGAATCCTGTGTTTTTTACATACGTCGACTAAAGCGGTAAATTCACTATGAATAGTTTATAGACAACACCCTACCTCCCCCTAACCGTCCCACTTGATTCTCATTGGGTATTAGAATCCTATTGATTGTTAACTCCAGTCATAACTTTCGATAATCATTTGGATAAACACTAGAATAAAATATTCTGTCTTTCTTTATACTAATCCTCGAGGTTGATAAGTGCACTGACATAGACAAGGTTCTTCAGCATCATAAAGCTCGTAACATAACATGAACCCATAGTAGTAAGAATCTGGATTGGACTTATACACGAACTTGTGACTGAGTTGGGTTGCTTGTGTTTTGTTGGTTCGTGTTGTTTGTGTCTGGTTCTTTTCGGCTGTCTGTGTCTGGTGTGCGGAGGGTTTCAGTGTCAGGATGGTGATGATGCCTTCTATAATAGGTTATTGACGTGTTTCATATGAGTTATATAGATAGCTATAGAGTGTAGCTGAAGGTTCGATTACTTTGGCTAATTCAGTGAAAGTTTGACTTAGCAATACAATGACTAGGGGTGGATAGCTTTTTCACATTTTTTGTTTTCTTTTGTGTTGTCTTAGTTATACTTGTATTTATTCCTATTTGTTAGTGTCTTTATAAGCTTCATGTACTTCCTCAGACTTCTAGACTTGTGTGAGTTCTTAATTTTATATTCTCGTTATATAACGTATTTTGATAGGTTGTTGTGTTTGTGTTTATATTAGATAATAGGCTTGTTTGTATTTTTAACTCCTTTATTTCTTTAAAACTTTTTGTTTTTACTAAAAATTTTATTCTTTTTATGTTTATAACGTAAAAAAAATTACATTTTTACATAAACTAAAACAGTAAACAATAAATAACGAAAGTTTTCACATCAATAAACGCTAACAGTAACCATAACATGATGCACAGAATAATATGTATAACATCAAACCTAACAAAATATCATACTTGGCATCAGGAAAGTAACTGACGTTGCTTACAGCCCGTACCATATTCACACTTTTTTTCAAACAGATCTCTAACATATCACTATTATTTTACATTAACATAGTAACATTTAACAAAATTTATCACAACATACTTGCCAACAAATATATGCTGACGTACCAAAGTTTTTCTCACATCAATAAAGCTACATATCATAACCTGACTAAGAATATAACGCACAGTGACAAAACTAACATGCTTAAATATCAATAAACAACTAACATTAAAAAAGTTCAATACTTAACAACACTAAGTAACTAACATTGCATACAGAACGAGCATGTACGAAGCTGATGTGGTGTCTGTTATTCCAACTAAGAGTTATTCAAATACAAGTTCGAGAAATTGTTCAAATACCTCCCACTTTTCGAATATATTAACGCAATACTATGATTCTTGTTTTGTTCGTTTCGAAACATTACGCTATACCTATGATTCTTGTTGTTTCGTACCTCTAAACATCTTAACGTTAATCTTACACTAACATAATAACATTTAGCAAAATTTATCACAACATTGGTTAATTATTATACAGACCAGCGAAAGTAATGCTAACATAATAAAGTTTTCACATTAATTGAGCTAATATGCGTTGCGCTGAATTAAGCAAATAATGCCCAATAGACAAACATAACACATCTTAAGCAGGAATAAACTGTTAACATTACAAGTTCCACACTTAACACCAATAAGCAACTAACATGGTATGCAAAACTAACTAATCTTAACTTTTTCAGCATAACTCTAACATATTAATACGTTAATCTTACACTCAACATAGTAACATTTAAGCAAAATTTATCAAAACATTGGTTAATTATCCTACAGATACGCTTAGACGAAGTAATGCTAACATGAATAAACGCTTTCCGCATTCAATATTTAACTGTTAACATAGCATCAACTGAACTAAGTAAATAATTGCCAAAGACAAACATAACACATCTAGAGCAGTGAATAAGCAGTTCAACATTAACAATGTTCATACTTAATCACCAGTAAGCATACTAACATGTAATGCAAAAGTAACTAATCTTACTTTTTCAAGCATAACTCTAAACATATTAATTGTTATCTTTACCTAACACGTAACATTTACAGAATATGTTCCTACTTACGCACACATTGGTAATTTGGATCCTACGGGAGACTGCGAAAGTGTCTACGTAACAAAGTTTTCCACATCAATAAGCTAACATAGCTGTTAACTGAACTAAGGTAGAAATAATGCTAACAACAGATAACACTATAACAACTTGCACTACTGAATTAGAACTGTTAACACAGGGCAGGCTAGAGACAAGTGTCTACACTCAAAGACTTAGTAAAGCTATTACTATGGATGTGGAGACGAAGCCGTTCTCGATCCTACCTTACTTTTTTCAAGCAATAACTCTAACCTATTAACGTTAATCTTAACTAACACACTAATATTTAGCAAAAATTTCTCACAACATTGGTTTATACTGATCAACGAATAAACTCTAACATAACAAGGCTTTCCCATTAATAAGCTAACATAGCAATCATTGAACTCAGGAAATAAATTCAATGACAACCCTAAAATAACTTACGCCCTAATAACTGTTACATTAACAAAGTTCCAGACTTTACAGCAGTAAAGTACCTAACACTTAATACAAAACGTAACCTATTTATACTTTTTCAAACATATTCTCTAACATATTAACGTTAATCTACATTGCAAGTAACATTTATCAAAATGTGTCATAACATGACCAACCATCATTAAATACCTAACGAGTAAGATACGAATAAAGTAAAGTTTTTTAGGCTTATCTTTTTTTAGACTCCGCCTCCTTTCTGAAAATACCAACTCTAAACATAATGATTTTATGCTTTAAACATTTGCATAAAGTGATGCGAATACTTATTATATTTTGCACCTCCGGCAGGAATACTAGCAATGTAGCAGTCACCATTCGGTTTACGATTAATATAAATGACACTTCGTAGGGAATAACGAAACTCATCGTGAAGATATCAACAACGTAGAGATGGGGCGAGTTGTCATCGTATCAACACTGAAGAAAAATATCCTACTGAAGAAATAGTGTATAAACATCCTTAAATGTAATGAGACTTTCTTTCCCCATCAGAAGAAAGTACAAAACAAGAATTACGAGTAGAATGACCATATCAGTTCAAAGGGTGATATGCTTTTGGTATTCTCGTTCGAAACAACAAAACAACAACACAACAACAAAAAACAACACAAACAACAACAACAACACAACAACAACAACAACAACAAATAAAATAAGAACAAAGATAAGTTCTTTGGATATTATGAGCAATGAATATATGCTAACGTAACTTGTTTTCACATTAATTAATAAAGCTACCATAGCATCACCAGACTAAGAAAATAATGTACAACGACGAATCAAACAACTTAAGCACGAATAAACTGTTAACATTAAACAAAGTTCCACACTTAACACCTGAAAAGTAACTGACATTGCATACAAAACGTAAGCTATTCATACTTTTACGAAACATATCTCCAACATATTAACGTAATTTTACATTGACCAGTAATATTTAGCAAGAATTTATCATAACCTTGATTTAATTATATAAGAGCAGTGAAAGTAGCTAACGTACAAAGTTTTCCACATTATACAGCTAACATTACATAACTGAACTAAGAATTTATGTACCAATTGAAACTCCAACACACCATAATGCATGAATAAACCACTAATCATTAAACAAACTTTCGCACTTAACAACATTAAAGTACATAACACTTTCGTCCAAACGTACCTATCAGACTTTTTCAAGCATATCTCTGACATATCCATGTTAATTTTACATTAACACGGTAATATTTAACAAAAGTTTAGAATAAACCTGTCTAATCATCATACTGAACAAAGAATATAATGCTGACGTAACATGTTTTACATCAACTTCGTAAATATTAAACAAAAAATTCATCATAACCTCGTCAAAATATCATAATCCCAGGATAATTGCAAACATAACAAAGTTGTAACCAAACATAACAAAAATAACAAATTTTATCCTACATACATGAAAAAAAATAAGTTTTGAGTAACATATCACAGTAAACGTAATATTTACTTGATTTTAAAGCAATAAATCAGTAAATCAGTAAAATCAAAACACATCCGAGTCCCCCTACCCGTCACCTCGCTCTGTTGATCTATTGAGCTATTGATTCAAGTCATATTCATGTATCATTTTGGACAAACATAATAACATAAAAAATTGTTCTTTATATATATATATGAATATCTGGTTAACCAACAAAGTTTTAGCATCAATAAGCTAACAAATCATAACGCGACTAGGATATAATGTACAAGGCAAATAACATACCTTAGGTTATGAATAATCAGCTAACATCCTGAAAATTCCCTACTGATCAAGGGAGTAAACTAGCTAACAGATCATACATACTAGATATGTTCCCACTTTCGAGCATATTAGCAACAGGTAAAGCGTTTATCTAACAAAATCCTTAATCAAAGTGACCAATCTATTCAAAGAAGCCACCATCTTGAACTATGAATATTGACACTATCTTCATCAAGTGTCACTCGTTTCTGAGTATAACATCAATTTGAAACTGTGAATAACGTTAGACATTAGCAAAGGTCTACGGGCAAACTAACATTATTCATCAAAACTTACCTAGGTTCCACGTTTCTAACACATATATCCAGTTAACCACAGTAATATCTTATACAAAAACTCATCATTTTCTAACAAATCAGTGTTTATTTTCCACTTGTCAAGTAATATTACATAACGTACTCTAACCCTTACGACTAAACTTTTCATTAACCAAGAGTATCTAAGCAAACACATTACCTTCCGAGAGAAAACCAGGGGGATGCCCCCTTGAAAGGGTGTGAATCCGCTGCGAGGGGGATCACCCCGAGGGGGTGTAAGCGGTTGAGCCTCAGACGAAGGGCTGAGGCCTTACCCTCCGTCGGAGGGGTAAAGCCCGCTTACACCCCTTCGGGTGATCCGCCCTCGCAGGATTCACACCTTTCAAGGGCGCATCCCCCTGGGTTTTCTCTCGAAAGGTAATGTGTTGCTTTAGATTCTTGGTTAATGAAAAAACCTGGTTTAATTCGTAAGTTAAGTACGTGTTATGTTAATATTACTATGACATAGTGGAAATAACACTGATTTGGTTAGAGAAATGATGAGTTTTTGTAAGATATTACTGTGGTTATACTGATGTATGAGGTTAGAAACGTGAATAGGTTTAAGTTTTTGTGAATAATGTTAGGTTTTGCTAAAGACTGTTTGCTAATGTCTACGTTTATTCACAGTTCAAATGATGTTATACTCAAAACGAGTGACACTTTGATGACGATAGTGTCAATTCATAGTTCAGGATGGTGGCATCTTTAATAGATTGGTCACTTTGTTAAGGGATTTTGTTAGATAATAGGCTTTTACCTGTTGCTAATATGCTCGAAAACGTTTGGGAACATATGAGTATTGTTATGATCTGTTAGCTGTTTTACCTTGATCAGTAGGAATTTTTTCAGGATGTTAAGCTGATTATTCATACGCTAGGTATGTTAGGTTTGCTTTGTTACATTATATTCCTAGTCCGCTGGTTATGATTTTGTTAGCTTTATGATGCTAAAGCACTTTGTTGGTTAAGCATATATTCATAGTTAGTATATAAAGAACATATTTTTTATGATTTTATGTTTGTCCAAAATGATACATGAAATATGTTGAATCATAGTCAATAGATTCACAGGCGGTGGGACGGGTAGGGACTGACAGGGATGGTGGTTTGATTTACTGTTTACTGATTTATTGCTTTTTAGGGTAGTAAATTCATTACGTTTTACTGTGATATTTTACTCAAGAACTTAATTTTATGTTATGTTAAGGATAAAATTTGTTATTTTTTGTTATTTTGGTTAAAACTTGTTATGTTTGCGAATTATTCGCTGGGGATTATGTTATTTAAACGAGGTTATGATGAATTTTTTGTAAAATATTACAAGTTCATGTAAAACATTTGTTACGTCAGCATTATATTCTTTGTCGGTATGATGATTAGTAAGGTTATGATAACTTTTGTTAAATATTACGATGTTAATGTAATATTAACATTGATATGTTAGGATATGCTGAAAAAGTCTGATAGGGTACGTTTTGGACGAAATGTTATGTTACTTACTGTTGTTAAGTGAGAAAGTTTGTTAATGTTAGTGCGTTTATCATGCATAATGGTGTGTTGGTTTGTCAATTGTACATTATATCTCTAGTTCAGGTATGTTATGTGCTTTATTAATGTTGGAACCTTTGTTACGTTTAGCATACTTCACTGCTCTGTATGATAATTTAACAAGGTTATGAAATTCTTGTTAATATTACTGTGTCAATGTAAAATTAACGTTAATATGTGGAGATAAGTTTGGTAAAAGTATGATAGGTACGTTTTTGTATCAATGTCAGTTACTTTACGGTGTTAAGTGTGGAACTTTGTTAATGTTACAGTTTATTTCGTGCTTAAGTTGTGTTAGATTCGTCGTTGTACATTATTTTCTTGGTCTGGTGATGCTAGTAAGCTTTATTAAAGTGAAAACAATGTATGTTAGCATAATATCATTCGTTAGCTATCCATAAAACTTATTCTTTGTACTTATGTTATTGTTGTTGTTGTTGTTGTTGTTGTTTGTTGTTGTTGTTGTTGTCGAACGAGAATATATACCTTTTGAACTGGATATGGTTCTTCGTACGTGTATCTTCCTTACTTTCTTCGATTGGGTGAAAGAAAAGAATTCCATTACTTTAAGGGATGTTTATCAACTATTTTCTCAGTAGGGATAGTTTTTTCTCAGTGTTGATACGATGACATCTCCCCGCATCTCTGCGCTTGTTGTTGATATCTTCGTAGAGATTTCGTTATTCCTACGAAGTGGTCATTTCTATATTTAATCGTAACCGATGGTGACTGCCTAATTGCTAGTATATCCTGTCAGAGGGTCAAATATAATAGTATTGCATCACTTTTTGCAAATGGTTAAAGCATAAAATCATTTTTCATGTTTAGAGTTGGTATTTTCTGAAGGAGGCGGAGTCTAAAAAAGAGATAAAGCCTAAAAAACTTTACTTTATTCGTATTTACTCGTTAGGTATTCATGATGGTTAGGTATGGTATGACACATTTTTTTCGATAAATGTTACTGTGTCATGTAAGATTAACGTTATTGATCGGACGAGTTGAAAAAAAATATATTAATATGTTAAGTTTTGTATGTAAAGTTAGTTACTTACTGCTGTTAAGTCTGGAAACTTTGTTTAATGTTAACAGTTTATTAGGGCGTAAGTTATGTTAGGTTTGTCATTTTTTTCCTAGTTCATATGATGTTATTAGCTTTTATTAATGTGAAAACATGTTATGTTTGAGTATATTCGTTGATCAGTATAATTAACCAATGTTGTGAGAATTTTTAGTAATATTAGTGTGTTAGTGTAAGAATACGTTAATATGTTGGAGTTATGCTTGAAAGTAAGATTAGGTTAAAGTTTTGCAGTACCATGGTTAGTTATTACTGTTTTGAGTATGAATTTTGTTAGTGTTACAGTTTATTCGTGTGCAGTTGTGATAGGTTTGTCTTTGGGCATTATTTTTTCTTAGTTCATGTTACGCTATGTAGCTTTATTGATGTGGAAACTTTGTTACGTTTAGCATACTTTCGCAGCTCTGTATGATAATTAACCAATGTTGTGAGAAATTTAGTTAAATGTTACTGTGTTAGATGTCAGTGTATGATTAACGTTAATATGTTAGATTTATGCTTAAAAGTATAGATAGGTTACGTTTTGCATACCATGTAGTTGCTTTACTGGTGTTAAGTATGGAACTATGTTAATTTGACTGCTTATTCCTGCTAAGATGTGTTATGTTTGTCTTTGGGCTTATTTTCTTAGTTCAGTTGAGTGCTAATGCTTAGCTTTTATTAATGGCGGAAACTTTATTATGTAGATACTTTCGCTGTCTTTAATGATTAAATAACAATGTTGTGATAAATTTTTGCTAAATTTTACTGTCTGGGTAAGATTAACGTTAATATGTTAGGTATATGCTTGAAAACGTAAGATTAGGTTACGTTTTTTTTGCATACCAGTGTTATCTTACTGGTGTTAAGTGTGAACTTTGTAAGTTAACAGTTATGCTTAAGATGTGTTTTGTTTGTCTTTGGGCATTATTTTCTTGTTTAGAATTGATCTATGTTAGCTTTACTTAAATGTGAAAACTTATTATGTGCATACATTCGCTGGTCTGTATGATATACCAATGTTGTGATAAATTTTTGCTAATTATTACTATTGTCAATGTAACGATTAACGTTAATATGTTAGAGGTACGAAACCAAAACAAGAATCATAGGTATTGCGTAATGTTTCGAAAACGAACCAAAAACAAAACAAGAATCATAGGTATTGCGTAATATTTCGAAAAGTGGGAGGAGTTTGAACAATTCTCGACTTGTATTGATAACTCTAGTGAAACAGACACCACATCAGCTTCGTACATGTTCGTTCTGCATGCTTGTTTAGTTTACTTTAGTGTTGTTAATGTATGAAAAAACTTTGTTAATGTTAGTCATTTATTTGATCTAAGGTATGTTCGGTTTTGTCATTGTGCTATATTCTAGTTCAGGATATGATATATTGTTAGCTTTATTGAGTGAAAACTTCAGTCGTCAGCATATATTTGTTGGCGAGTATGGTTTTGTAAATTTTTGTAAAATGTTACTATGTTTTAACTGTAAAATAATAGTGATATGTTAGAGATCTGTTTGAAAAAAAGTTTGATGAATATATGACGGCCTGTAAGAAACGTGAGTTACTTTCGTGATGTCACGTATGCAATATTGTTACGTTTCAAGCAACCCATATAGTTCCTTGCATCAGTTATGTTATGTTAGATTATTTTTTAAAATTTATTATTTATTTTTTATTTGATATATTTTATGTAGAATGTAACTTTTTTTACGTTATAACATAAAGAGAATAAATTTTTTTAGTAAAAAAAAAGTTTTAAAGAAATAAAGTTTTAAAAATAAAAGTTTTTTTAAAATATCCCCATGACTTTTTCAAACATAGAAGTCCTGACATTGAATATCCTCAATGACTTTTTTTAAAAACATAAAGTTTGGCAGAAATTAAAGTTAAAATTAAATAAAAGTTTTTAAAACAAAAAGAAAAAAAGATGTGAAAGGCTACATTCTATATATGTTTTTGGCTAGTTACTTTACTGTTGTTAAGTATTGAACTTTGTTATTGTTAGCTTGTTTATTCGTGTTAAGGTATGTTAGGGTTGAAATGTTATACTTTTACATCATATAACAAGATATGTATGTTACCTTTAATTGTCGAGAAAACTTTGTTATGTCAGCATATATTCGAGGTTAGTATAAAAAAGAACATATTTTTATGCTATGTTTTCAAATGATACTCGAAATATGACTGGAGTCAACAGATCAATAGATAATAACCCAATAGATCAGGGTTGGGGGACGGGTAGGGGGGAGGGTAGCGGGTGGTTTGATTTACTGATTCAGTGATTTACCGTTTTAGGTTGTAACAAACACATTTTTTTACTTAATAAATAAAAAATGAATAAAAATTTTAGTAAAAAACAAAAAGTTTTAAAGAAATAAGATAAAAAAAAAACAGTTTTTTTTTAAAAAACAAAACAAAACTAAAATGTTTTAAAGAAAATTTACAAATAGCTAAAGTTTTTTGAAACAAAAAGTTTTAATAGAATAAGTTAAAATAATATAAAGTTTTAAAACAAAGAAGAAAAAAGATGTGAAAGGCAACGTTCTATATTTTTGCTAGTTACTTCACTGTTGTTAAGTATTGAACTATTGTTAATGTTAGCTGTTTATCCGTGCTTTAAGATGTGTTAGGTTTATAGGTGTATGTTATATTCTTGGTTCCGACTATGATATGTAGTTTGTTAAGCCAAAAACTTTTTTACGTTGGCATATATTCGTTGATCAGTATGATAATTAGGTACGGTGATGCAAAAATATTACAGTGTTAATACGAAAATTAGTAATTGATTATGTTAGAGATATTTTGAAAACGTATGAATCGGTTACGTTTTGTATGCAATCGGTAGTTACTTTACTGTTGTTAAGTTAGGAACTTTGCTAATGTTAGTGATTTATTCAGGCGTAGGGTATGGTTCGATTTGATGTTATACATTATAATTGTTACATCAGGTTATGATATGTTAGCTTTATTGGATGTGAAATCTTTGCTGCGTTTAGCGTATTTTCGTTGGTAAGTATGATACTTAGGTTAGGTTTGTCGAATAAAATGTTTTGTTAAAAGTTACTATGTTCGTGCAAAAATAATAATGATATGTTAGAGATATGTTTGGGAAAAGGTGAATAAGTCTTACGTATTGTATGCAAAGTGTTAGTTATGTATAGTTGTTAAGTATTGTAACTTTGGTTAATGTGACTGCTTATTCGTGTAACTAAGATGTGTTAGGATTTGTGGAGTGTAATTGTATTCGTAAGTTACATTGATTCCTATGTTTGCTTTATTAATATGAAAACTTTGTTAGGTTAGCATATAATTCATTGATCAGGAAAATACTTACACAAGGTTGTGATAATTTTTGTTAAATGTTACTATGTTATGTAAAAAACATCCGTGATATGTTTGAATAAAGTGCTAAGATAGGTTCGTTCTGCGCTCAATTGTTAGTTTACTTTTTGTTGTTAAGTATGAAGCTTGTT
>JABUQX010015235.1:35000-47500 GCA_015478945.1 Trachelipus rathkii
ATAATATCAATAATAATAAATAATATATATCTATGATATTAATATGTATGTCTATATATATCTTATATATATACTCTGTGAACTCATATTATATATATATATTACTATATCAATCTATCTATCACTCATATGTAATAATATGTATGTATATGTATATCATTATCATATAATAATATTAATAAATTATTTTAAAAAATCTGTCTCCTCTCTCTCTCTTTCTTCGTCTTATCATATCTTTTCACGTATATGTATGTATATAATAAATATAATATATATATCAACATATATATATGTATATATAATAAAAATATATATATCTAATATATATCTCCTTATATATCAACAATAACCTTAATATGAAATATCATATATATATAATAAATATACATACATGTATATATATATGTATTATATATCACTTTATATAATATATATATATATATATATATATATATCATACTTCATCATCATATATACAATGGTTTTCTAGAAGAGGAAGAGGAGAGAGAGGAAGAGAGAGAGAGAAGAAAGAAGAAGAGAGAGAGAGAGAGAGAGAGAGAGAGAAGAAGGAGAGAGAGAGAGAGAGAGAGAGAGAGAGAGAGAGAGAGAGAGAGAGAGAGAAGAGAGAGAGAGAGGAGAGAGGGTTGAGAAGAAATGATATATTTATTTTTGGATTTGGGCTTAGACGTTACAAAATGAAGACAAAATAGCAGTGTTCCAAATTCATTCACTTTCGGACGAAGAATTTACTACTACTAGAGACGAGGAAAGTTTAATTAATTACCAAGATTTCGATTTTGTCCTTTTATCGATTCTGAAAAGCAGTTATGATAAGATTTCATTAGAAACACACTAAAGAGTTGGAATAACTATTAGGAATTAATCTGAATGTTAGAGGATATTGTTTTGAAGGAATTCAAAGTTTTAATTAAAAGGAATGTTGAAATTGAATTCCAAAAGTAAAATGTTCTTTAAGTTGTAAAATGTTAAAATCGATTCCCCAAAAATTAAACAAAATATATTTAAATTCATTCTTTTATACATATATATATACTTATATATATATATAACATATATATAATATATATATATATATAACTATATATATATGCTATATATATATATATATATACACATATATATATATATATATATAATATATATATATGTATACATATATTTACTTATATATATATATATATATATATATAATAACATATATATATATATATATCACATATATATATATATATAATAATACTATATATATATATATATATATATATATATGTATATATATATATATACCATCATATATATATATCATACTTACTGCTATCTTATATATGACTCTTGGTCCCCAGTTCTTTGAAATTTCTGGAAACGTTTTATAGTTGTGCAAGATAAATCGAAAGTTCTTTGATAGAGACTGGGACAAATCTTTGATCTCTAAGATCTTACTGCTACCTTCTCTCTGGTTTCTCTTTCTTCCGTTCTATAGTAGCTATTATAGACTGCCATCGCTCATTTTTAATTTTTAGGGTTTACCATGAATATTCAGTTGTTTCCACCGGGTTTCTATTCTATCCCTCTCTTATTTTCTACTGTACATTATATTTCTCTCATTTTTTGACTATCCGTTTTTTAATTACTCTTTTCAATTTGAAAGAACTTACTCAACCGAAAATAATTAATGTTAAGGGGAAGGCACGGAACAGGTAACCTTTGGCCTTTCTCCTATTTTTACTTAGGAAAAGGAAGACGCTATTGATCTCAATAGATAAAAAAAGATTTTGCGATCTATCTACTCGACAAAATCTTCCACACTCAAACTCTTGTATGACCTTAATATTCTTTGTATTTTCAAGGGACCGCTCTCGGAAAAGTTGGTCTTCTAAGTAAATAATACAACTTTCTCTCATCATCCTAACTGCTTTCCTTGCAAAGGAGGGCCTTTCGTCCTTAGATGGAATTTGCATCGCAATACTGGTATGATTCGAGTCACTCGACTTTTCAAAAAAAAAGTGAAATCAATGTCTTTTTTGCTTATCTGGCTCATACTGTCTCACACAGTTCTTTCTCTGTTTGCATTTATCTCCTAGCATTACATTCACTCTCTAACAATTGCATTATATCTCTGCACACTGGTTACTTTCTCTATTTGCATTACTCTCTCTAACATTTGCATTACTCTCTCTAACATTTGCATTACTCTCTCTAACATTTGCATTACTCTCTCTAACATTTGCATTACTCTCTCTAACATTTGCATTACTCTCTAACATTACTCTCTCTAACATTATTAGCATTATTCTCTCTAACATTTACATTACTCTCTCTAACATTTACATTACTCTCTCTAACATTTGCAATACTTTCTCTAATACTTCTCAACTGGAATCTCTAATCACGTACTTCAATCTTTAAAGAGCTCAAGTAGAACGCGAACCTCGTGTTATCCTTCCGATGTTCATTTCTCAGATCCCTAGAGTTAACTACTGTGCTCATTCTTAAGTAACCAAAACTATTAAAGACTGACACACTCTTCCTTTTTTATATTTTCCCCTTCTTCATTTTAATCTTCACACCATCATACGTCTTACATGATGTGATGTCGGCCTCATATGTGGAAGAGGAATCAGAGATTCCCCAGCCCTGGCCAATCAATATGGAAATCTGGTCTTTATATATATATATATATATATATATATATATATATATATATATATATATATATATATATATATATATAAATATATATATATATATATATATGTGTATGTCATATATATATATATATATCTACTTTCATATATATATGTATGTGTATATAATATATTTACTAATAATATATATGTATGTATATTATCTTATATTATATATATAATAATAATATTAATAATAATATTAATATATATATAATAATAATAACTTAATAATAATAATAATAATATGTAATAATAATATCTTATAAATATATATCATATATAGCATAACAATAATACGTAATATAATTAATATGTATAATATGTATGTGTATATATATATAATAATATATGTTGCTGTATGTATATGTATATGTAATAATAGCAATATAATATAGCATAATAATATTAGCATATATCTATGTCATATCTGTCTCATATAGGTCACACACCTGACTTTATATAAAACTAAATAGTTGCGTGTTTATGCCTGTCTCATAAATAGAAACATTACATAAATCTGCTCAATTTTGTGTAGCACTGCAAGCGAACTCAACATAATTTACATTCGTTGAAGTCATTTAAATAAGACTCCTATGAATAATCTACAAAGCAAAATTTTTAGAGGAAAGAAGAAAAAAATACGAGTGAGCAAGTTGCTTATATTTTGAGAGAAAAATAGGAAAGCATCTAATTATTTAAAATGGATTTATATACAAACATGAAGCAAACTCATACATAAACATATTCATAGTATACACGCACGCCCACACATGCACACACACACACACACCACACCTTACGCATATATATATATATATATATATATGTACCATATATAGCATATATATATATATATATATATATATATCCACTTATATATATATATTATATACACATATATATACATATATATATATATCTTGTATACTATATATCTTAGCATATATATATATATATCTTTCAACAACTATATATGTAGCAACATAACAACCTATATGCATACTATCTCTCATATATCACTTAAACATATAGCAAATATGTAGTGTAGTACTGTATTATCTATATATATGTATAATAATATATATTTTATGTATATATCTTTATATGTATATGTATAATAATATAACAATAATAATAATAATATATGCCAGATCATATAAATAATAATAATAATATCTTATAATAATAATATGTATGTATATCTTTCTTATTAGCATAATATGTAATATAAACTCTTTCTTCTTAACCAACAACAACCAACCCAACCAACAATAACATATGTATATATATCATATAATATGCGAATGCAGCTTATAAATAACATATATATATGTGTATAAACATATCATGTCTATCATATAACATATCAACGTATATGTTATATCATATGTAGTTTGAAATCATAAATCCGTGTATGTACATACTCTATGTATATATGTATATATATATATATATGATTTATATATAAATTTATGTAAACATTATAAATAATAACTTTATAATAATAATATCTAACTCTAATATATATATATATATATATATATAACCTTATATATACCATATATATATATATATATATATACGGTATATATTTATATTGATGTTTTCATAGCAAAATTTTGAATAATTTGCAAATAATTTAAACTTTTCGTAAGAAATTTTAAATAACATTGGGCCAATATTTAAAAGTTTGAGAAGATTTTCTGCAAATATTTATTTATTTTATTTATTTATTCATTCATTCAATTATTTATTTATTTTTTATTTGTTTGTTTACTTTTTTATTTATATTTATTTATTTATTTATTTATTTATTTATTTATTTAGATTTTTCCCTTATTATATTCTATTGGCTAGCAAGTTTAAAGAATTGAAGATGTTATTCAGAAAACAAATCTTAAATAAACGATTTATTTTAGCTAACGTAACGTAACGTAACGTAAAGTAACGTGTTAGATATATTCATAAATTTAAAAATAATACTTAAAATAGTGAACTATAAAGGAGATGTTGAAAAGTTAAATTGTGTAAAATATTTTCATTTTTATGCCAAATTAAAAAAAAAGAAAAAAGAAAAAAAGAATATAATCTTTTCTGTATCTAACAAACATTTTTAAAAGATGATGAAAAGGCAAGATTTAGAATCCAAATGAGTTTCCTCTACTCAAAACTAATCGATTATATATATATATATATATATATATATATATATATATATATATATATATATATATATATACTACTAACTATATATATGTATATATATCATATATATATATATATCATATATATAACTATACATTTATTCTTATCATAATAATAATAATAAAAATAATAATAATAATAATAATAATAATAATATAATAACGTAATGTGTGTAATAATAATAATAATAATAATGTGAAAATAATTTAATAAAGATAATATTTGTTTAAAATAAGTAATAATTATTTATAACTTCATCATTGACATTATGAATAATACATCAGAATAATAAATTATAATTGCATTTATCAAGTTTTTATTATAAATTAATTATTTATAATAATAATAATAATAATAATAATAATTATAATAATGTAATAATAATAATAATGTATTAATATAACATTAATAATAATAATAATAATAATAATAATAATAATAATAATAATAATAATAATAATAATAATAATAATAATAATAATAATAATTATGAATGTACTTTTCAGAAATATTGATAGATTACATCCATGCATAACTTATAAGAGTACTGAATATTTAACTCAAATTACATTATGAAAATACATCAGAAAGTAATTATAATTGCATTTATCAAGTTTTTTTTAGTAAATTAATTATATAATTCAAATATTAAAAATTTTAAATTATCATAGATTCAATAATAGTTACTGTATATAGTTAATATAATGAATAAAATATTATTAAATCAATTATGACTTCGAAGGTTTGAAATAATTCGTTTAATATTTATTACCTCTCTAATGAATAAAATAACAATTTATTTTTACATACTTTTGGAGAAAAAATACTTAGCGACCACTAAGATGAGAATAGAGGTCATAGTTTTGGGTCAGAATTTTAATTAGTTGCCTGTTGTGTGAAGAAACACATCCGGAAAAGGGGAAATGTGATTCAAGTGTTCAGATGCACCAATTTCCATTGCAATAGTGCTACTAAAACAAGTACCAAGCAGCAATATAATAATAGAAAGATTGTGAGGCCTTGACCAATTGAAATTTAAAGAGTAACCATACAAGAGCAGAGAGAATCCCTATACAGTGAAATTCGAATACGTTCAGAACACTCCTCAAAACCCCCGGCCATTTTGAAGCTAATTTAGTTTAAGAAAAATGTGACTTTTACAAGAAATACCAAGAATGTTAAGAACAGTGGGGGTTAGAATTTTAATTTTCCAAAGCTAGTTGTGGAAAGTGTGCGTGAAGATAAGGAAGCATAGTCGAACCTAACCCTGAGGCAACATAAACCCTAAACCCTGGCATAACTAGCCTACCTAACTTATATCAATTTTTAAGAAAATAAAAACAACGATGTTTTCTCCGAGATGAATTAGAATTCAGTGGCTTTAGAGCCAAACTTTTTAACATTGGTTGATTTAGGTTTCATAGTTACGTTAAAAAAAAGTTTGTCTCTGAGGCGTGGGTGGTTAGTTGAGATTTGATAGTTTGTTCTAATTGAAGAAGTTGAAAATACAAGATAGAAAATACAAATTAAGATTTGAAAACATAAACTAAATAATTCAGGGTTTTGGATAATTGGTTATCTTAAACTAAGATTCCCAAAAAATCATTACAACTGTTTTCCATACGAGGTGTGACAGAGGCTGAGATTTTATGGTGTTAACTTTGTTATTATATATATATTATGTATGTATATATATATATATATTATATAATATAATAATATATACTCTAAATATAATATATATATATCTTATGTATATATATATCTTATATATCATCATATCATATAAATAATATATATATAATATTATCTATGTATATAAAATAACATAATATAATATATATATTAATATTATTTATATTATATTATGTGTAATATATACTATATATATATAATTATAATGTAATAATGTAATGTATATATCTATATATATATCTATAATATCATATATGTATATACTCAATCCCTCCCTTTTTCTTGATTTGCGAAAAAAAAGTTGTATTTCAAGCTTTGAACAGAGACCGCGTATTTGTGCCAGTATTCTCTGAAAATATAAATTTAAATTTTGCTCTTTTCTTTAAATTTTTACTGATTATATTGTTCTCACTTAGATCCTTATTTTCAACACTTTAACTTTGTAGAAGAAAGTAACTCTTACACCAATTCTTTTTCCAACACATTTCACATTATTTCTCAACTCACTTTGCAAAGACATCTGTTTTTTATTCTTTCTACTACGTGATTAATTGATTTATTGCTTAAGGTCCTTTTTGCTACTCCTACCTCCCAAAGTGAATTATTTAGCAAAGTCTTTTACAGAATTCTCTGATTTTATCTTTCAATATATAAATCTCTCTTTATAAGGACCACAAAATCTCAAACTCGCAGTCGACTTTGACAATATAGTAAAGATATGAGTACTCAATGGATATCGGAGAATTATAGGCCAGTAATTTTTAAGGAAATTTTTAGAAGAATAATTTTTTTTTTGGGTAAAAATCTTAATCTTAAGAATCATCAAAGAAGTTAAAGGTAAAATATTGTTTGTTTTATTATTCAGCTCTATAAATAAAAGGCAAAAAAAAACAAAGAAAATTATGAAAATTACTCGTACCTTCTTAGAACATTTATGACCATTTGGAAAAAAATTTACACATTTAACTTGGGAATATATCCAAAGTTGATCCTTTATTATTATGTGTGTAGAAAAGAAGATTGTTATATTTACATAATAAACATCTTATAAACTAGAATCACAGTAATATATATATATATATATATATATATATATATATAAATATATATATATATGTAGCAATATAACTATATATATATATATATATATATATATATATATATATATATAACATATATATATAACTACTATATATATATATACTATATACAGGGTGATTCAAAACCTCTGCGACCAAACTCGGAGGCTGATAGAGCAAACGATAAGGAACATTTATTGCTAAATAAAAGCTATGTTGTATGACGCTTCGTTTCAAAGTTACACGGATGATGCAGGTAAACCACGTGATGTTGTTTGACGAGTCGTTATTTCAGTAACAGGAGATTTTAATTATTCTCATGTTATGTATGTGTGCATGCGTACATCTGTGTACTCCGAGGGTTGATAGAGGTAACAATAAGGATATTTTGTTAAACAACGTAGGTGTTTGACGCGAGGTTGTAAAGCAAACATGGTAGATTGTTATGAAATCATTTTATTGAGGAAAATTACAAGTGTCTGCCCTGCACCTGATTACATTCGTTACATCGCGGTGCATTCCCTGTCGGACTCTACCGAACATGCCCTCACTGTGTCTGATTTGATCAAACGCAGTGAATTTTCGCTGATGAATCAGTTCCTCTCTTGTGTTGACTGGGTTAATGGTTAATGTACACAACACTCTTCACATGCCCCAAAAGAAAATAATCTAGGGGCGTGAGGTAGGGCGATCTTGCAGGCCACGCAAAAGGGTCCCTCTCTCCCTATCCATTTGTCAGTGTAGACTCTGTTCAGGTGCGCCCGTACTTGGTGGCTGGAGTTTGCTGGAGCGCCATCATGTTGGAGCCACATGTGCGGGTCGCAAGGGGGTATGTCGTCCATGAGCTGCGGAAGCGTGTTATGGAGTAGTTGCAGGTAGGTCCAGCCAAACGGTGTGGAATGATGACAGGTTCAACAGATAATCCCAAAGAATTCCACCCCAGATGTTTACGATAAATTTCGCCTGGTGAACTCTGATGAACATTGTGTGCGCGGATTGTCCTCGTCTCATATGTGGCTGTTTTTGCTGTTGAAGTAGCCATCACGAGTGAAGCACTAATCTGTAAACAAGACATTTGCAGAAAGGCAGGATTATCGATGCTCCGGTGCAGAAACCGCGGACAAATCGCACACGGGGTGAGAAGTCGTTTGGCCCAAGTCCTTGTATTTTTAATGTATGTGGTATGCATGGAGGCTTTGCTCTTGCAAGACCCAGTCCCTGAACGACTGATTTGAAGCTATGTCATGGGCAATGGCGCGTGTGCTAATCGACGGGTCGTTGGCGACTCTCTCAAGCACCTCTTCTCCAAACGCAGGAGTCCTCGTATTATGCGGTCTTCCACCAATGCACCGGGGACGAAAGGGTCCCATTATCTCGAAGGCGCTGATGAAGGCGAGCAAACGTATTGTGTGGTGGAGGTGATTTCTATGTGGAAACCGTTCCCGGTACATGATGTGCGCTCTTCGTCCATTTCCGTTCGCCGCATCGTAACCACATTATTATGTCCACAGATTTAACTCGGGAAAGTGTAGTGATCCATTTGTAATCGATAGAGTACACTGTACTGAATCAACGATGATTTGGGCAAGGTAAAGGTATTGTCACGTGTTTCAGGAACGTTAAAAGCAATTACACATGTACGCACGCACAAATATTAAATTGAGTACCCTAAATCGTCGGTAACCTACATGAGACGCGTCACACAACATAAACTAGTGTGCCTTACCTTCAATCGTCGTAGCTTTGAAACAGAAGCGTCATACAACATAGATTTGTTTAACAATAAATGTTCCTATCAGTTTTGCTCTATCAGCCCTCATTCATACTAACTAGGGCAAGTAAATCACTATTATATATATATATATATATAACAATAATATATATATATATATATACTTTATTTTTATATATATATATTAATATATATATATATATACTCTTTCTTCTACTATACCTATATCTTATATACCATATATATATATATCTGTATTATTAAATAAGTTCACACCTCACAGGCATAGCCCTATTCAGAGGGAACTTTCTCTAGGTAATTTCTACCTGGGATCGAACTAGGACTCAGACCCACGATCTTGCCATGCCCATAACATATTTGCTTAGCATAACTATATACCTCTGTATACTTATATATATATATATATATATACTGTACTATACTTTCCATATATATATATATCTCTTTCTCTATATATGGTTGAAAAAAATTAATTAAATATTGTTTTTAAAATAAAATAAATAAAGAATGTTTTGTTTTGGTTTTTATCTTCATTTTGATGGTTTTTAATAGATTTTTAAAAGGCAAAAACAATACTTCACTGGAAACTGTTATACACATGTGCTAATACATATTTTAAAATTCCTCAATAAATTTAGCTAGATTCATTAATTTAAAATTCGCCAGTAACATATAAACTGGTTTAAATTATTTTATTTTGAGTTTTATAAACTAATAAAGTATAAAAAATGAGGGTATATTATAATATATAAACTCTATCTGAAAAAAGGTTATACTTTATTATTTTACAAAAAAAAATAAAATTCATAAGGGATTTTAATTCATATTAACTATAATGATTTATAAATGACATAGGTCAGATTCTTTTATATTTGCTTTACTATTTAGGAATATATATATATATATATATATATATATATGCACATAAATGTGGATATATATATATATGTAGCATATAATATAACATATATATACTATATATATATATATATATATATAGCACATATATATATATAAATATATATATATATATATATATATAACATAATAATATAATAACTGTAATAATAATAATAATAATAATAATATATATATATATACTGCTCTTCTTTCTGTAAGAGAAGAGAGAAGAGGCTGAGAGAGAGAGAGAGATTCATCATTAAAAGTCGAACCGGAAATTATCATTAAGAATTTTATACAAAAACTAATTTCCAGCTAACTTTGGCTGTTTAAAACCTATTTCTAATGTTTATATTACTAAGTCGAAAGTTCGAAAATATCCTTTCATCGTGCATTTGATGAAGTTTCTGACAATATGCTTACTATTTTATATATATAATGACCTTCTCATCTAAATTTTCTTTGAGAGATCTGTACCAAGATAAAGGAGTCACTGGAAAAGCAAACAATGGTAGCTTTTTATGAAATGGAGGAGAATTGCTCTTAATTTTTTACACAAATGGGCATCAATTCAGGATACTCATTTTCCTTAAATTCCATTGCTTTTGAATACTCATCCTCTTGATACTGCGGTCTGATATCTTGGGTTAAAAATATACTAATAAATAAGTACAGACTTCTGTTACCTGATGATACCTTCTTTTTTTTTTACTTTTTGCTAAATCTTGTCTGTTGAGTGGTGGATTAAGCTGTTCTGGCAAGCTCCATGTTCATATTTTTTCCCAATATAAACAGCATCACTTGGTTACAGTCCGTTTGCGCTACAACACGGTTAATGCTGTGATACAAAATATAAGTTTATTATAAACTTTTGAAATGTTGCATCGATGGGTAGAAAATGAATTCCCCGAGAGGCTCGAGAGCAAAGAGTCATGTTTTTAAACATGTTAAATTAATAAAAATAATAACATATATATATATATATATATATATATAACATATATATATTTATATATACTTAATAACCAACATATAATCCTACCACCAACGCCATATATATATATATATATATCTATAACCTATATATATATATGCCTGTATTTTCTGCTATATATGTATGTAAACATAGTATATTAACTTGTAACTAATATGTATACATATATATATAAACTCTAATAATATATATAATAACTTTTTCTATGTAGCGCATATATGTATATATATAATATAATAATAATATAATAATATGCATATATATATATATATATATAATAATAATATATATATATATATATATATATAAGAAACAATATATAATAATATAATAATATGTATATATATATATGCTTCTTTCTGCTCTTTCTTCACTACTTCGACGACAGTCAGCAATATAATATATATATATATGTACTTATAATAACCATATATATGTAATGTTATAATCATTCTCACGCAATAATGTAAGATGCGGGACAGAAGAAGTGCAAAACTTTGTTGCCTTTCAGTTACTCTTCGATTGAAAATTGAGAAAACCATATAACAACATGCTAAAGAAAACCATTAATAAAATATTTTTAAAAATATTTTATGCATAGTTTTTATGGTTTAAACCATTGGTTTTTATGTGAGACACCAGGCTTAAATGGTTTAAATCATCCAAAGCTAATATATGTATATATAACCATATGCCATATAAATAATATATATATATAATAACATATATATATATATATACTCTACCTCTCTGCTCATATATATATATACCACTCATATATCTATATATATTTATGTATATAAAATAATAATAATATCTGAAATATGTATATATATAACATATATATGATAATATATATATGTATAATAACAATATCATATATATATATATATATATATATATATATATACATATAAATATATAATAATAACAATAATATATCTAATAATAATATATATATATATGTATATATATATATATATATAATAATATATATATCCTATATATATAAACATGGAAATGTTATATATATATAATAATATATATAACTAATATATGCACATAATAATATAACATATATATATACTATATAAAAATATATTTTTCTCACTCTCTTTCTCTCTATATCTTATATATATATATATCATATATACATATATGTATAT
>JABUQX010015235.1:50000-62791 GCA_015478945.1 Trachelipus rathkii
CAATGCTCAAATATGCACAGTATCCATTTTTGATTGAAAATTGAGTATAGATATGGTAAGAGGGAACGTAGTAGGGTTTTCTTAGAGTAAGAGGGAACAGAGTAGAGTTTGCTTAGAGTAAAATGAAACAGAGTAGGGTTTACATATAGTAGTAGGGAACAGAGTAAGGTTTGCTTATAGTAAGATGAAGTAGAGTAGGGTTTGCTAATTGTAAGAGGGACGAGAGTAGGGTTTGCTTATAGTAAGAGGGAACAGACTAGTGTTTGCTTATAGTAAGAGGGAACAGAGTAGGGTTTGCATATAGTAAGAGGAAACAGAGTAGGGTTTGCTTATAGTAAGAGGGAACAGAGTAGGCTTTGCTTATAGTAAAGTAAACAGAGTAGGGTTTGCTTATAGTAAGAGGGAACAGACTAGTATTTGCTTATAGTAAGAGGGAACAGAGTAGGGTTTGCATATAGTAAGAGGAAACAAAGTAGGGTTTACTTATAGTAAGAGGGAACAGAGTAGGGTTTGCTTATAGTAAGAGGGAACAGAGTAGGGTTTCCTTATAGTAAGAGGAAACAGAGTAGGGTTTGCTTATAGTAAAGTAAACAGAGTAGTGTTTGCTTATAGTATGAGGGAACAGACTAGGGTTTGCTTATAGTAAGAGGGAATAGAGTAGGGTTTGCATATAGTAAGAGGGAACAGAGTAGGGTTTGTTTATAGTAAGAGGGAACAGAGTAGGGTTTGCTTATAGTAAGAGGGAATAGAGTATGATTTCCATATAGTAAGAGGGAACAGAGTATGATTTGCTTATAGTAAGAGGGATCAGAGAAGGGTTTGCTTATAGTAAGAGGAAACAGAGTAGGGTTTGCTCACAGTAAGAGAGAACAAAGTAAGGTTTGGTGTCAGAGTGCCCTTGAACCTGAATATCGGTCAAGAACATGAAGAGTTTTACTCAATAATGTAAATATTAAAAAAAAAGATAGTAAATGTTACAAGAGTTAATAGAAAAAGAAGATCGTGCGCGAGAGCAAGACGGGGGTGAAATCTTGGCAGTACTAACACCTTCACCGATGGCCGCCAACCCTCAAGGGATGATGGGTGAAATGAATGAGCGGTGCTCGTTGTTTAGATATCGCCCATTCAAGCATCTCCGTTTATGTTTCTCCATTTTGTGAGATATTTAAAAGAATATGTTTGAGTGAGTGCTTAAAAGACTGTGGGGACAATATGTGAAGCAGAGAAGAGTGGCGGGTGCAACGGTGCATGGGAGAGAGTACGCAAGAGTTCCCCCTAACGGAGATAAGCGAGAAAAGAATGAAAAAAACGAATGTAGAATAATGTTCTAGCCCAGCATAACACTCCGCCGTTTATGTCTAAATGGAAGTACGTATATCTCTTCCGTTGACGCCTATGTTTTCCCCTTGCAAGGAAAATCTATAAAAAAAAAGAAAAAAAGTCTAAAAAGAACATATTCATAATAACTATCATGTTCAATAACTTCCAATTATTTAGATCCTACTTACTTTACATCTATTATATTGCATATTAATTTAGCACAATTGTGTTTAAAAATACTATTGTGGAAGAAAGTTTTTAATTCTGGATGTGATTATTATTATAGTACATATATATATAAGATAATTAACTATACTATATATATATATATAGATATATAATTATATAACATACTTACATATATATATATTATTATATATATACTATATACTATATATAAGATATTTATATATATATTATATATATATATATATATAAGATAAATATATATATTATTTATTATATATATGATATACACTTAGTAAAAATGTACTATGATACTTAAGGTATTATATATTATATTATTATAACATAATATATATATACTACATATAAAATATTTATTAATCAATATATACATTATATTATATATATTATATATTATTATATATATATATTATATATATAATATATATAATATAACCTACTATAATACTATATATATATATAGAGCGACGGAGTCACATGGCAAGGTCGTGGGTTCGAATCCCTAGTTCGGATCCTAGGTAGAAATTACCTAGAAAGTTAACCTCCTTGAATAGGGCTTATGCCAGATGAGGCCTAGGTTTTCCAGGAAATATATATCTAATCTAAATATATATTAATATATTATAATATATATATTTAGTAATATGGAGGGTATATATGTATAAGGTGAGTATAGGTGATATTATGTATATATATATATTAGGCAATATTTATTATTTTAGTATTATATTTTATTATTATAGTTCTGAAGTTTGATATATACCTATGTAAGGAACGTAAAAATTATAATGGGTTTTCTTAATTCTATCCTATTAGTATACTAACAAACTATTTTGTAATATAAATGTTTGATAAATAAGTGACGTCAATCTAAGGAAGTTAAATGCCTTTAATTTGTGGTGAATTGTTATGTAGTAAGTTTCGTAATATAGTTTTGAAATTCTAGGTGGTAATTGTTTCATTCAATTTCATTAAGTACTGTTATCAGTTGAATGGTCAGTAATTGGGTAGAGTTTGACTCACTTCTCTTTGAATTGAGATAACTATATTACTATATATCATATAATAAGTTATTATATTATATTATATATAATAAGGCTATTATAAATATTATATTATATTATATAATAATAAATTATAAATAATGAAATAGATATAATGATATAATAATAAGAATATTTATATATTAATATAATATATATTATTATTAATTAATTCTATATTGCTTCTTTTAATATAAATATATTTTTATTAGTATATATATTATAATAATATATATATATTTATTTTATTATGGTATGTTTACTACAATTAGGTGTTATGTATATATAGGCTAATATAGTAGTATTATATATATACTATAGTGTAGCGCTATATATACGCACAGATAATATATTTATTATACTATATATTATATATTCTAGATATAATAATATAATATATATCTATATATATATATATATATATAATATTATATAATATATTATATATATAATATACTATATATATATATATATAATGCTTATTTTTTTAATAACTAATTTTAAAAAAATTTTAAAATTAAAATTAACAAATTTGAATTAAAATATTAATATATTTATTCAAAAAAAAAAAAAAAAAATTTAACTTTATTTAATATTGTATATATAATATATACAATATAATATATATAATATATATATATAAGTTATATAATATATATACATATATATTGAGAAAAGGCCGGAGGAAAGTCAAATTCCTCAAGATGGTATGAGGTTCTCAACAAGCTTGCTTATGGTTGCCTTATATATATTATATTAATTATATATTTTCGGTTATATATATTATATTTGCTTTACTCTTATATTATTATTAGCATATAGTATATATATCTTAATAATATTAGTTATATATATATATATATTCTATTAGTATATTATAATATATATATATAAGTACTATATTATAATTATATTTATATTAATTAATATATATATTAATATATATATAAAATAAGACTAAAATTATATTATAATATAGATATATATATTTTATACAGTATATATATTATATATAGTATAATTATTATATTATATATATAATATAATATACTATAGTGGTTATTTATAATATATATATTACCTATATATATTTTATATTATAATAGTATATATATTATATATATATATATATTAGTAGATATATATTATATATATATATATATATATATATTATATTATTGATTTACTTATTTATAATATATATATATATTAGTTCTATAGATTAGTATATATATATATATACTATATATATAATATATAATATATAGTATGATATATATATAGTATATGTATAATATATTTATATGAAAAATATAATTCAATATAATATAATATAAAGTATGTATATAATATATTATTATATAGTTAGTATAGTAGGTAGTAATATTGTAGTATTATAATAGTTACTAGGTGAAGTAAACCAGTTTGGCTTTCTTTTGATTATACTATAATGGCTAGCGGTTCGTGGTATGTGAATCTCAGTGTCCCTTTTATAATCTTCCCACCTTTATACCAGTGAATGCACACACACATCACACACACACACACCACACACACACCTTTGTTGTTATTCTTTTTCTTATTATCAAACAATGTAAAGGGACATTGATTGCTCTACTTGTGCTCCTGAGCATATTTATTCTAGGGATATAATTCTATCATCTTCTCTTTGTCTCTCTCTCTCTTCTCTTCTCTCTTCTCTTCTCTTCTCTCTAATACTAATACGCTACTAATCTATATGATATATTTTCTACATATATATATTAGCTTATATATATTTCTATATAGTATACTATTATATTATGACTTATATAATTATACTACTCTATTTTTACTATATTATATATAATACTATATATAATTGGATATATGTATTTATACATATATATTTATAAGTATTAATGTGCGTATGCGAGACGGTATATGATATACTATGTATATATAGTATAGTGTGTTATTTTAGTATATATCAGTATTATTTGATTATATCATGTATTATTTTTAATATATATATAATATATATATATACTATATAAATTTATACTATATATTACCATAGGTATTATGTAATGACTGAGGATTTATAACTAGTCATATATAAAGAATCATATATATATATATAGTAATATATTGTATGAGGTGATGATAGGCGGTAATAGTATATAGTGATATTAGATGATACTATGTGTGATATAAATGAGTATTATGTTATAGTTATATATATATGAGCTATATATATATAGTAGTAAATATATATATATATATATAAATAGCATGATATAGTATACTAGGACCAAATTCAATGGCAGTAAAATATATATATACGTATGGAGTATACTATATAGTATATAATTATTATGATATATAATATATATATATTATAATATATACGTACGTAATGTAGTTAGCATATATGAATTATATATTACGAGTAGACTAGATAAGTATAATGAAATAAATATATTATTATAATATAGCATATATTATATATTAGTATATCATATATTTACTTAATAATGACTTTTGCACTTGCTGTATTCTAGTAATTATATGATTTTAGTGATTGTAGGTATGTTATTTAGTAGTTATGTTTAGTGATTTAGGAATATTATTTATATATTATCACATTATATTTATAATGTATTTATATATATACTTCTGAATATATAAATTTCCCTTTGTGATTATACATTTTTTTTATTATCGACCTACTGTAGTCATTGTTCAATAGCTCATTATATTAAATATATATTAATATATATATATTAAGATATATATATATATATAATATAGTATATTAATATATATAGTACTATATTATATCCGCATATAAATATATAATATATATAATATATATTATACCTTCTTGTAACATATACGGACTATAAATATGGTAGAAATATAGTATAATTATTATTTAATTACGTTATGTTTAATGCTATACTATATATATATGTAGTACGTATATTCTATATATATCAATATAGATAAGAGAGTAATGACGTGCGTGTGTGTGTTGTACCGTCGGGAATTTTTACTTTTTGTTTTGTGTAAGTCATCATTATATGTCTAAGGAATTTTTATTCTTGTTAACATTTAAAACTCATAGTTAAAAACTGATGTGTTGTTTTAAATTCAAAATGAACATGAGCTGAACAAAAATTGCACAAAACAAAGTGACAGGTGATCAACTACTTTGTCAGTGTTCAATCATAGAAATTATGATTGAACTCCACTAATAGTAACGCAGATAAGATCAAAAATATTTGTATACAGGCTGAAGAATTATATTTCGAAAGACCTTTAGAGATATTGTAAAACAAATCCAAAACTTATATATTTTAACTAGGGAAGATTCGACCCAGGAAAGTTTATTTTTTCATAATTAACAAGCAAATGGGGGTCTTTTTGCCATAAAAATACCCCAATTTCGAATCACACTTTTCCTTCTCCGATGGGTCTGTTCCAGTCATATATATATTTTAAGCACTGATGGGGAGTCTGGAGTTTGTTATTTTTTCCGACTCCCGACTCCTTGTTAAAATATTTTTCGGGTTATAATAAAAAAAAAAACATTTTTATTTTTAATAAATCAAAATCATAAGTTACTAATAATCGGAAATAATAATAGTTGATTGTTATATGTTTTTTTGTTTCAGGTTGTGTGTGCTGTCTTGGGTTTTCTGTTTGAATGAACTTTGGTGCGTTTTTTTTAGTATTCTTTATTCAGCGAAAGTAATGTGAAATAATTTTAAGAGTGACTTTAAAAAGAGGTGGCTTTTATTTATTTATTTATTTTTCAGTGTAATTGGTTAAGCTCTAATGGTGAGCGTTGGTTGTGGTATAGACGGTAATTGTCGGTATTTAACTTATTTGGTACTGGTGGACAGAACTTTTCGTACTTATAAAAGGAACTTTTAGCTCATAGTCAGATTAAGGCGATAAGTAGTAAATATAATCTACGTTAATTTTAGCTTCAAATATTTAGTTAAAGTAGTAAGTTAACTATCATGTCAAGGGCATCTTTATTTATGTTCATGAACTTCTAGTTTAAGCGACCAATGTTTACGGGAGTGTTTGATTTTTTGTTTCACCTGTAATTAGAGTTAATTTAGTCAATGGTAGCAGAGCGTAGTTAGAAAGGCTCTGAGGTGGGAGAGGGATTTAGTTGCACTTTGTTGGAGAATAGGGGATTAGTTGCTTCGATAGGTTCGGTAAATTTTGTTAATCTTGGTGTGGTTGAATAGGGGTGGTGGTGATAAAGGAAGTGCTAAGGCGAAAGGATTGAAGGCGACAAGTGTTGATGTGGTTGATAAGTTGGAAGTTTGAGAAAAGAGTGAGTAAGAATTGTCCAACGTTTAATGTTGAGGTGAATGGTGATGAGTATGAGATATTGAAGAAGAGAGTAGATATATGGTATAAGGTGTGTGGCAAGGATAATGATAGTCCTGCTGGTAAGTTGTTGCCGAGTCTGTGCGAATGCTTTTGAAGGTGTATGCGACATTAAATGGGAAGACTTAGGAAAAGAAGAAGGGATGAATACGATAATTGAGAGGTTGGATGAAAAGTATGCAAAGGAGAAACAGAGGGACAGGCATGATAGAATTTGAGAGTATTTCTATATAAAGAGGAAAAGTGGTGGGACAAAGAGCGAATGTGAATAGGTAAGAATTGGTTGAGAGGAAGTGTAAGATTGTTGGAAAGGTTGATCTAGGTGATATGAAGTGTGCACATTTGCTAGAGGTTGCGAATGTAGAAAGTAATCAACGGCAAATGGTGTTAGCATATTGTGGTAAAGGTGAGTGGGAATTTAAAGTGTTCAGGGATGCGCTGGTAAAAGTGTGTGAAGGATTGGGTAAGAAGAGTGAGGAGAGAAATAGTGGTTGGGTGGTGAATCAAAGGAGAGAACAAGTGGAAGAAAGAGAAACATGGGTTGATGGAAGGAGGATGAATAAGAGGGACAATTTTGGTAGAGTAATGGAATGTGTAGTATGTGGATCGAAGTTTCATTTTGGTCACAATTGTCTTGAGATTTTCAGAATAAGAGGAATAATAAGAGTAGCAATGCTGGTGGAAGAGGTAGGTAGAACTTGAATGAGGTGAGATGGGTGTCTGGGGTTGGAAGAGGACATGGGATAGTGATAAATGATGAAGAGCAAGAGGAAAACAGAGTATATCGTTTGGCAGAGAGAAACTATGAAAGAAGTAGTAATTGGTGGATGAGTAAAAGACAAGATTATGTTAAGGGTAGAGAGCGGATGGACAATGGAAAAAAGATAAACAGAAGGAATAAATATGGTTATGTTAAGAAATGTGATACATGCGGGGGGGTGTCGTATCATTTATGGAAGGACTGTTGTGAAAAAAGGATCTGAAAGTAATGATTGGAGAGAGAGAGAGGAAGAGGAATATTGGTGTAAGTAGAGCAACGAGTTTAATAGAGGAAGTGAATGGATATAATAGGAGAGAGGAAATAAAAGGTGTTGGTAAGGGAATAACGAAAGGTAAACAAAAATAACGGGTAGGACTAAAGTGTCAGGTACATCTGAACGAGAAAGTAGGAAGTGAAGCGAGCGAAAGGGAGTATGAGGAGCTTTGTGCTTTTTTTGGGTCCATTATGCTGTGGATGAAGATGAAGAATGGGAAGAACGAACATAGTAGAGCAACTGAATGTTTGAATAAGCTGTGGCACAGGTTGGTGCTATTGAATGCAGGATAGATCGAAACCGGATATCTGTCATTTGGATCATTTGCAAATGCCTTTAAGAAATGTAAGAAACAGTGGTATGATACACATTCAACAGAGGTGAAAGAGAATGTAAAATGTAATTAAGCATAGTATTTTTAAGAGCGGCCTCGCAAGTAAATTCAGTTTGAATGTTGAACAAGTTGTAAACTGACAAATCTGGGAGCAATATGAATGAAGCAGTTGGTTAACAGCTGCAAAGGAATATCGTGGATGCTGGCTTAAAGTAGCAAGTAAGAATTTGTGAAAGCCAGCTGTCTGTAAGAAGGAAAGTCTATCATAGGGTTGCAAAGTAATGGTGTGTAGAGTGTGTGAATCGATGTGGTTATGGGAAAGTTGAACCAATGGTTGTAGAAGGTGTTAGTGGTGAGAGTAGAGTAGGGATACGTCCTGGAAGGATGATAAGATGAAGGGTAAGGAAAGGGAGATGGTAAGGGTGAGAAAGACGAAGAAAAAGTAATGTAAAGGAGGATGATAGTAATGATGACGAGGAAATGGTGAGTTAGGTGGATGTGAGGCTTGGGGAAGTGAAAAAGAGGGGGAGAGAGAAAGGTATAAGAATTTTTTTTTTTTTTATAGGTTGTGTGTGTTGATCTTGGTTTCTATTTGGATGAACTTTGTGCGTTTTTATATTCAGTGAAAGTAATGTGAAATTATTTTAAGAGTGACTTGAAAAAGAAGGCTTTTTTTATTGTTTTTTATATAAGTATCATTTTTTTCAGTGCAATTGGTTAAGCTCTAATGGTGAGCGTTGGTTGCGGTATAGACGGTAATTGACGGTATTTAATTTATTTGGTACAGGTGGGCGATGAAATTACCTCCCATTTTTAATGGTTCGCCTTTCTCTCTTGCGGTCATATTCTTTACACATTCATCCTCCAGACAGCATTTTACATACACCACCTTTAACACACATATACATACCAACATACCACACCCCTCTTCTAGACATCTTGCAGACATACCTATCCCTTATATCCCTATTTGTGGGGGAGAAAGAATTGCCAACATCGTATGTCCTGCGTGTTGTAGAAGGCGACAAAGGGACGGTTTAGTTGGGTTGTCTGCCCACTACCATTTATCTTGTGCTAGGAATGCTAATGCATGCCTCGGAGAAGTTCGTTCGTGACACTGTCTAATGTTGAAGAGAGTGCGATTTTCTGGGATAATCTGAATGTTTTGGATGGGGTGAGTAGGAGCCTCAGATTGATTGTGTTGGGTGACCTAAATTGTTGGATAGGTGATCAAAAAAGGGTTGTTATAACGTGGTTTTGGGGTGTGGGGAGAAATGATTTTAAACAACAGTATTCATAAGTATACTAGAGTTAGTGTAGGTATAGATTGTATCGAAGTGAAAAGTATGATTGATTTTGTGTTGGTGAAGGAAGAGATGTTGAAGTATGTGTTGGATGTTATAAGGAGGTTAGGAATGGATTATCGGATCATTAGTTTTTTTTTTAAAATTAAGTTAGTGGGCTTGATGGGAAGGAAGGTTGATAAGTAAGGACGGTGCGTAGAACAAGAGTGAGAAGTTAAGGTGAACAAGGAAATAAAGGATAAGTATTTAAGAGCGCTCGCAAGTAATCAGTTGAATGTGAAAAAGTTGGAAACTGAACAAATCGGGAGCAAATGAAGGAGCAATTGTTAGCATGCAAAGGAAGTATGTGGAGTGCTAAGTAGGAGTAAGGAAGTTACATTTGAGTGTGTGGAATGAAAGTGATGCATCGGTTAAAGCTAAAAAAAGAAGGAGTGGTTGACCTGTACGTAAAAGCCATGAAGAAGTTTCTTTCAAAGAAGATGTTTGCGAATCTATATAAAAGAAGAAGAAAGAAAACTAAGGTGCATACGTGGAGGAATAAAAGAGGTAAGCATGAACCAGTCGGAAGGAGGTGATGGACTTTCACAACGGGAATAGGAAACTCTAATGGTAGGAAGCAGCGAAGGTTAGAATGAGAATAGAATAAGGGGATTCTGCTTAGCATAATGAATAAGGATGGTGCTTCTCGTCACTGATGAATGGATGTGTGAAGACAACAGCTTCGATAATTCATTTATAACATTGGCATATGAGAGTGATAGTGAATGTGTTGGTTTGGTGTTTGGCAAGAGGAGATAAATTATTTGGAGATGTCATTAGTAAGGAGAAGTTGACAGATGGTTAATCTGGCAGGGTATAGATGAAGATACTGGTGAAAGATGAAGAACGGAGGTGACTAGATGGTGTTGATTGGATTTGGAAGTTATTGTGTAACAAAAGGTTTATGGAGGTTATATTTCCGAGGGATGGAGGAGAGCAATAATAGTCCCTTATATAAGGGTAAGGGATAAGGGTAACTGTGGAATTATAGGGGAATTAGTTTACGGAGTGTTGTAGAGATGTATATGCTGGCCCTATTTTTGGTCGAAAAAGTGCCGCGCCGCGCGCGCAGCCTCTCATCTACCTACGATTCCACTATCTACTAAGCAGACACACGCGAGCGATGCTCGACGCGTCCAGAGGATTTGTGGATCCATATCATTTAACCATTGAAACCAAAATGATTGAGGAAAATTAAGCTGAGAATGGAAGTGAATAAATTGTATTTTTTAGGTTTTATGGGATTGTTGCAAAATCAAAAGTGTTTTATGAAAATAAAAAATTTTTAATACTGAATAAATTCCTACTATGGGCAAACGAGTCTCCTTGAAAAAGTTCATGAGTATCATGTTGTTTTAATAGAGGTTTTTAAAGAATTTTTGGTGGTTAGGCTCTTTTCTGGAACGTGTGGAATAAAAAGTATGTATGACGAGAGTGAAGCCGGGCATGTAGAATAATTAGGGGTGCCCGAAAAGGTGTTAATTGGTTATAAAATATTAAACCCCGCCAGGTGGAAGCCAGCGGTGATACCCTGTTGTACTTCTCGCTTTCGGTTAATCCATAAATGAGTCATATCTCAATGCGCCATGGTTTAGAAATTATTTGAAGAAATTTAGACGATTTCACCCAATTGAGAAACGGACCTTAACCGATGCTAATTCCATGATCTGCAATGAAATGGAAAAAAAAAAAAATAGTTCCAGAACTTTTCTATTTTCCATCATGCCTCTACAGAAGAAGAGATGGGTCTTAAGGAAAATGCTTCTATGTTTTGAATGTTAGTGAAATGATGTGGTTTGGAAGGATTGAATTTATTAAAGTGGATCGTTGGCCCAACCCTATACATATGCCCGACCTATAAAATGAACATTTGAGTTTTGAGATCTAGTTTCAAATAAACCAGGTAAATCTGGCTAAGAAGTGTAAAGTTCCCCGAAGAACGGAACAATTAAGAAAAAAAAATCTTTATTAATTTTCAATTAGGCCTGTATAGTTAGTGTAATAATCTACATGCTGAATACGCACCTTTTTGCCGGTGTGTAAAGGAAAGGGGGTTTGAAAATGGTGTTTAATATCCGTTTAATTGATATAAGGATAAGTTCAAAGGTTTGTTGGTACATTAGAACAAAGTTATGTCTTTGTTAAAAAAAATATAAAATAATAATTAAATAAGTGATAATAATATAATCAAACACAAATTAAATAAATAAATTCACCTCGCTTTCTGGGCAGAGGTTTGGGGGGATAGGGAAAAAATATAAAATGGCTGTGAAGTTATGTAGACGGGAGCAAGGCAGGACGGTGTTTTTTCTAGAGGTCAAATTGGAAAGCAGTAGATTGCTTGGTATTGAATTAAAATTAATAGCTATTTCAGGAGTTTAGTACTTTGTCGTAGCTATTCATCCTGATTCCAAAATATACTTATGAATAACTGTAGAAGTTTGAAAATATTCGAGAAAATTATGAATACAGATTCGTATAGGGGAAAATATGTTTCGCCATGGAACTTCCAGAGTAAAGATTAGAGGCGGTGGCTGTGACTCAGAGTAGATCGTTGGGATAATGTTAAGAAAGGGACTAGACATTGTGCGTCTCGACCACCTACGCAGAGATTATATCCCGTTATAAAGTACATCCGACGCTGAGTAAATTTGTTATTATTCGTGATGTTGTCAGCCCAGTGTTGTCAACTTGATTCCAGATTAGTAGTGAGGAGCCCCATCTGGTTTGAATGGAAATAATAGAAAAGAATTTAATGTTTACAACAGGAACCAAAAATTTTCGATTTTGCACATATCAGAATTGCGGAGACATATAAATGGGGAGACATGGTGGCATTTTGCTTCGTTTTATCTGTCCAGGAATGTCCCTATGGAGGGAAGAACTCGAATGGATAAAAAAGCTATAGTTTAAGACATCTGTGACAACCCTGGAGCTCAGACCTCATCGATTATATTATGCCATAACAGAGTACTGTGGGAGGAGACCTGTTGGAACGACCAGATATTTTCTGTATACAACTTTGCACACTGAAGAAAATAGGGAGTTGTGGAGTCGACTGTCGAAGAATAAGTTCCAAAGTATTGTTTGCGCGTTTGACAATTGATTCAGCGAGATC